>JAAVUA010000031.1:0-151678 GCA_014898875.1 Fusarium miscanthi
TTCATAGGATGTGCACACCACGAAATTCCCCGTGGTGTGCACATCCTATGAAATGGTCCTCAGAGATCAGCACAACTTGTCCAAGATCAATTGGGAATTCATCATCATTGTAAGTCTCACTACCTCGTTCTCGCCCACGCGAGACTAACACAGTCTTTAGGATGAAGGCCATCGCATGAAGAATGCAGACGCCAAACTGTTCCAGCAGCTTCGTCAGTTCTCATCCGCAACTCGTCTGCTCATTACTGGAACGCCTCTTCAAAACAACCTGAAAGAGCTGTGGTCGCTACTCCACTTCTTGTTGCCCAACATCTTTACAGACTGGGAAGCTTTCGAGTCTTGGTTTGACTTTTCTGATCTTGAAGACGAGCAGGGTACAGAAGAGTTTATTGCTGATCAGAAGAAGCAAGAGCTCGTAAAGAAGATCCATCTCATTCTTCAGCCTATGCTTCTGAGACGTATCAAACAAGATGTGGCCGCCTATCTCCCCAAGAAGAGAGAATACGTGCTCTTCGCGCCCATGACAAAGGAACAAACAGATCTTTACAACGTCCTCACCAACAAAAAGGTCGATACCCGGCAGTATCTGGAGGACAAGGTGTATGCAAAGATCTACGGTACCGATTCGACTGAAGCAAGCACCAAATCATCCCGGTCAAGCAGCCTCGCGGCACCAAAGACCATGACACTCCCTGTTCGTGAATCCCCGCGTAAGAAGCAGGCCGAACCAGAGGAGCCGGTCGCCAATGCGTTTTCGTTCATGATGGCTAAGCGCGGTCGTGGCAGACCACGCAAAACACCGAAGGCTGAAGAGGCACCTGTGACACCTAAATCTGGAGGCAAACGAAAGGGAGCTCCCGCTTCTTTGGAGCCAGAACCGAAGAGTGCCAAGTCGACTCGCCAGTCGACACCAGTGAGCACTCGTGGGCGACCGAGAAAGACAAGAACGTACAAAGATGCTGGTTCAGATGAGGAGAAGATGTCGGATGATGAATTTGAAGCAAAGTTGGCCAAGGAGATGGTCTCTGACGATGAGGATTTGAGTGATCAAGCGTCATTAACACCAGAGGAGCGCGAACGGGCCAAGGCATTTGAGCTTGCCAGTACGTTTTAGCCCTTTATCTTTGAAGCATATACTAACATGATACAGAAAAGCAAATCTCTCACAAGAAGCTGGGTAACCCCCTGGCACAGCTGCGACTTGTCTGCAACTCACCTCACAATTTTTACAATCCTTGGATCGCCTCCGCAGATCTACCAGTCGATGACTCTATTGTCACTGCTTCTGGTAAAATGCTGCTTCTCGATCGTCTACTGCCTCGTTTATTCCAGGACGATCACAAGGTCCTCATCTTCTCACAGTTCACGACACAGCTTGACATCCTCGAAGACTACTGCCGTGAGCTCCGCGGCTGGAAAGTCTGTCGCATCGACGGCTCTGTCGCACAAGAAAGTCGACGTACTCAAATCGCTGATTTCAACAGTGATCCCGAGTACAAGATCTTCTTGCTCTCCACCCGCGCAGGTGGTCAGGGCATCAACCTTGCTTCCGCTGACACAGTCATTCTGTTCGACTCGGATTTCAACCCCCAGCAAGATCTTCAAGCTCAGGATCGCTGCCATCGCATCGGCCAAACCCGCCCTGTCGTTGTATTCCGACTTGCTACCAAGGACACAGTCGAGGAGACTCTTCTCAACTCCGCCGACGCCAAGCGCCGACTTGAGAAGCTCGTCATCAAAAAGGGTAACTTCAAGTCAATGGGTCAAAAGATGGATCTCCACGAAGACATCGACCCCGAGTCGCTCCGCGCTCTGCTTCTGAAGGATGGTCAAGTGTACAAGGCCTCGGGGGGCGAAGAAGTGCTCAGTGACGCTGATCTCGACGTTCTATGTGACAGGAGTGAAGCAGCTTATGAGAAGGCTGCGAGCGGACAAGGCGACGCCGATGCTTTCCGCGTTGTTGAAACTGGTGCCGATTCTATCAAGATGGCGCGAAAGGACTAAGTGTTGTAGGTGTACTATTATTTGCTGACGGTATTTGTTATTTGGGTCCATTACTGGAAGGATTGTATCTGTATGTTATCATAGCTGCGGATTTGCTAAAGCGTGTTACGGTCATCGGTCGGTATGGAGTTTAGGCACTTCATTTGTGCAAATAAGATATCAGTCGGCGGAGAATCGACTAAAACTAAGATGTTTGCTTATTCTTTTAACATGTTCCTTAACTACATGATTAACTATGACTATTCTCTATAATTACGTATGTATAATAGGTAACAGCCTGCAACACTGCCAGATCTCTAGGCTGTATCATCATCTTACCATTCAATGAGTGTCAGTCTCAAAGGAAGGAATATCATCTCATCATAAGCTATAAGAGGTATCTGATAACAAAAACACCCAACGCCTATCCCTCCAACCTGCCAGTGATGCTAATGTTGAATCAGAAGGGTTAATTAATCTCTTCCACGTATCCAATCTGCCTCCTGGCATCTGCTCCCCCTCCAGGCCCAGAAGCAAGTCTCTTTGCCAATCTCTCCTGTGTCTCGACCAACTTTTTCTGCGCCTCGAGTCTCCTCTTGACTCTTTCGTCTGCACCTCGTTCGATGCGTTCCAACTCTTCACGCTCACTGATGCGTAGACTACTAAGTGCTTGCGCATTACCGGCTCGTTCAGAGTTCAATTTGGATTCCCACTCTATCATTTTCTGTTGTCTGGTCTCCTCGGCTAAGAGTTCAGCTGCGGCGACTTGTTGGATACGCTCGAGACTGGACTGCGTAACCTTGCTCTGCTCCAACTGTCGTCTCTTGACGGCTGCTAGGAAGAGCGTTTCTTCAAGATCAGCCTTTTGTCGTGTTGCATTCATATCTTCGTTGTGGAGTCTACGACGACGGGCATCCTCGATTTCTGCTTTGTGATTCCAGATATCTCTCTCCACACAGGCCACTTCCTTTGCTCGCGCGAGCGCAATGGCATGATCTTCAGTTTCGAGTGCCAATCGTCGTAGCCGGGCTTTTCTTTCGCGTTCTTGAACTACCATATCATTAGGGAGACCGACTGCATCATCAGGCTGGTCCCCAGAGTTGGCGTAGTATACGTCCACTGCTCGGTTCGCTCTAAGCAGGCTGAGAAGCTGGTCTCGAGTATCAGACTCGGGCATCACCTTGCTAACGTACATTGTCGGAGAATATGTAAACTCGCCATCAGTGTAATGATTGAATGGCTTGTTAATCTCCTTCCACATAGCCACTTTCAAGAAACTGCGAGTAGTAGCAATAGGATCTGTAGAGTCGAAGCAAAGGAGAAGCAGTGACTTTCCATGCGACTGCAAGGTCAGATCTGAGCCAGCGTCAACCAAGAAAGTCATCACCTTCTGCATGACCTTCTCTGCATCTGCAGTCATTTTACCAGACCCTGCTCCATGGCGACAGACCTCGCCCAGAGCGGATCTTCCATCGTGTAGTGGACTAGGGAAGTCAGGATGGTGGCCATGTTCCACTAGAACAGATACTGCTGCAAAGTTGAGTTCTCTGGCGGAGTTATGGAGTGATCCATCATCTTTCGATTGATCAAATGCCAGTAAGTTACCCATCATGCGAGTCGACAGCTCACCACCAATATCGGTGGCCATCGCAAGAGGTGTTCTGCCCATGGCATCGGTAATATCGGCGTTCGCTCCTTCAAGAAGTAGTTCCTTGACTATATCTGGTCGGCGAGCTTGGATAGCGATCATAAGGGGGGTTGTTCGGCTGATTGTTGTCTCGAAGTTGACATTCGCTATAAGTGTTAGAAATGAATCCGTGATGAGCAAACGATTAAGACTTACCACCACGCTCGATCAGCATCTTGATCAATGCCGAGCTGACCTTCTTCTGTGGCTGAGCAATTGCCCAGGCAAGCACCGTCACCTCTTCGGGCTCCTCCACGCTGTCGTGGATACGATATGTTGTTGTCTGATCGTGATAGAAACCAGCATCCAACAACGTCTGTAACAGCTCTGTCGACCTAGGATACTGCGAAATCGCCTTGATGAGGATCGGATCTGACCCAGAACTGCGCATCATAACATCCAGTCCAACCTCTCCATCGCGATATCCTGAAAAGAGTTCAAACAACTTCAGTACCTCATCAGGTGATCTTGCCGTATCAAACAAACGCTCAAAAGCAAGCGTTAGAGTTTGTGGTGATGGCTTGCAAGCAAGCAGCCTTTCTGTCCAATGGGCATTACCCTTGGATGCTGCGCAAATAAGAGGCTCTCCCTTCTCAAAGTCAATGTCAACTCCATGAGCGACAAACAAATCAACAAACTCATCAGCCAATGGCTCCGTCTCATCTGTGCTATTCTTCATCACCTGCACCATAGCACTGCTTACAGCCACTCCCTTAGCCCCTTTCGCCAGAAGCATTTTTGCAACCTCTAGACCGTTAGGGGAGAACCATGTGCTGAACTGTGTCTCTGAGAATCCGTCTTCGAAAAGCTTGAGTATCTCGTCCTCGTCGATCTTACTACCCAGGAGAAGATCCAGTGCGGAAACCTTGACGCCCTGCACAGCTTGGGCAATGGCAAAGCAACCGTTCGTGAATGGTGATGCTCCAGAGTCAAGCAAGACCTGGATAAGTCGTTCATCTGGTTCGTCTTCACCAACTGCCTTACTCAAGGCGATGTGGACTTCATCCACAGCTGGCATGCCTGCTTTCATCAGATCTTGGACTATATGCAGCCTAGTATCTTGGTTAAGCTTCCAGCTTGCTTTCATGGCCCTGATCAAAGTAGGGGGCGATGCTTTTTTCTACAGATACGTTAGCGACGGTGTCTTCCAACGACTTGCTAAACTTACCTGATTGCCACCCTCGTGCCACAATCCCAACAGCAACTCAAGACTGCCGACAAAGGCACTTCGGGTTGCCGCCACGACTGCTTCGCCGTTACTGTAGTTGGGGTCTGCACCTGCTGCCAGCAAAACACGCAATACTTCATGACCCTCTTCGCCGTACTTTGCAGCTGAAACGAGCTGGATGTCGACGACCTCTCCAGAAACGCCCCTCTTGAGGAGGCGCTGAAAGACCATTGCCCTTTTGTTCAAATCTCTAACCTCAGTCGCAGCTTGGAATCCACGCTCCAATGTCAACTTCTGGGTGTCGGTATTGGACTTGAGAAGCACATCAAGAACTTCCACGGAACCACCGCGACATGCTTCAATGATAGCTTGGCCTCCGTTGGTGGAAATACTGGCACCGTGAGCAATAAGAACATCTCCGAGTTCAAGATCACCATCCCTCGCCGCAATAAGCAGAGCATTAGAGGCTGCTTGAGATGAAACGCCAGATTTTGCCAGACGATTGCAGATATTAAGACGAACCGTCCAGTCTGCGATCTTCATCGCTTGATCCAAACAAGAGTCTCTGGTCTCGTCCGTATGCTTGAGCTGTGATAGAAGGAGATCCAAGACTTCAACTGACTCTTTGGCGACAGCGAGTGCAAGGGCTTCTCCATCAGACGCGTCGGCATAAGTGGCTAGAACGCAGATCAAAGCGACATCTGTGGTGAAATGGCTAATAGCATGGATCAATGCTCGGTTGACTTCACGAGGGGAGGCTCCAGATTCTACTAGACTCTTAGTGAAAGTCAAGCGAGTCATGGGGTCCGAGATCTTCAGGGCTTGCGGAAGAGCGAATGCTAGTGATGCCGCTGTGGGTGGTCTCTCACTGCCGAACAGGGTATCAACTATCGTGTCCTTCGCTTCTTTGACCGCACTGCATAGTGCCCTTGCCTGGAAAGCGTTCACATCGGCGCCGCGGTCCAGAAGTTTCTGTAATGTTTTGAAAGAGGCATTGCCAGATGTGTCATCGATGAGAGTCTGGACTTCATGCACAAGCATTGCATCCAGGTTGATCTTCTTGGGTGATCTGGTCAAGATAACATCAAGCTTCCACGCTTTGTTCTCGCTGGAAGGAATTTTCGCTAGCCCCTCGAGACAAATTGAGATGGTGTCATGGTTGTGTTTGCCCAGTGTCAGAATCAGATCAATAACCTTGGGGTCAGGGGTTTGGGCGGCTTTCTGCAGAATTTGACCGCTGAGACCGTTGATATCTGGTCTGCCTTGTTCAAGGATAAGTCGAAGAAGAGACATGTCAACAGGTGTTTCCGATATATTCGTAAGGAGAGCTTCTGCAACCTGTTGCCCAGCGACACTCGCCCTTGCATTAAAGAGCATTGACATCATCTCGTACCTGATTTGGTGGTTATCGATACTCATCACGTTGTTGACATGCGCAGCTGCTGTCTGAGGAGAAGCGTTTTGCATCAATCTGGTGAATAACCCCAGGTCCATCTGATTTATGATCTGGGTAAGTCCAGCGCCATCATCATAGTTGATGTCCGCATTATACTTGAGTAAAAGATTGATCAGAGCGTCGTCTCTCTGAGAGGGGTCCTCACTGATTGCATCTTGAAGAGCCTTATGCAAAGCAGGGCCGGTTAAGGCTCCCCTTAGGAACATCTCAACCATACGATATCGATCCGACGGGGGTAGGCTCTTAACCAGAGGAAATATTGCGGTAAGTGTTTCGTTTGAGGGTCTCGCAAAAAGGATTTTAGCTGCCATGTCTGCATTGCCGGCCAAGATTGCTATACGTAGGGCCTCTCCGTTCTGGTAATCAGGCGATGCGACGGCGTGACGGTTAGTAATGCGTGGCTTTACCTGGCCATTTTGATTTCCGCTGGGTGGCTCGCGAAAGTGAGGGTTGAGTAGAAGCTCTACAGAATGAACGTCTCCAGCTTTAGCAGCTAGAATGAGGCAATCGTTCAGAACATCGCCATTTGCTCCTCGTCTGAGGAGCGAGTATAGCAAATGCTGTCGAGTCCCAGAATCTGCATGCTCGGGAATCAGAGGGACACAGCTTGATGCTAATGTAGGATCAATCTTGGACGATCCATTAAGAAGAGAGCCCACGAGGCTGGTTTGCCCCTTTGAAATGGCGGTTTTCAACGCAGAAGCGTCGTTATGCTCAATTGAAGCTCCGTAACGCGCCAAAAGGTCAGCCATCTCAAAGAACTGTGTTTCACAGGCCACTTCAAGTGATCTTTCCAGTATATGACCCTGGGCGCCGCAACATAGCAGGAGCTCAGCAAAGTCAAGTTTCGACTGTGGTTCCAATTCTGTGTTGTTCATGAGCTGCTCGAAAGCCTCGTCAAGGCCGGGACTTCGAGGCGGCTTGTTTCCCGTGGCAATTGCCATGGCAATGTCTCTTCTCTGGTTGTTGATCGCGATCTTGAGAGCTTCAGAATTGTTGTAGTTTCCATCTGCTGTAGAACGACTCAGATGCAAAACAGTGTCGAAACAATGTGCTCTTGTGGCGTCGGTAAGCGCTTGCGACGTGCATATTTCTTCTGGCCGTCCATCAGATCTAAGGATCAGCGATGCGATCTCTGATAAAGCTGGAACAGAGCACGCCTTGCGGAATTCGTCCTGCCCTTCCGCAGTGTTCGATGCATTTGCTCCATACCTCAATAGGACCTCCACGATTCGTGCATTTCTGGTTCTTACCGCAGCTGGAAGACAGGTATCGAGGGTCAATGGGTCAGCATGCGGTATAAGCACATGTACCATGTCTAATTGATCTCGTTCGATGGCGGACTTAAGAAGGCGAGTTCGATCAAGACCATGCTCGACACTTTTCCTTCTGTTTAATAGTCCCTGCTTCTGTGTCTGCATACCACCGAGGTCGACACCGGCTGCAGCCAATTTCGCAATCAAAGATTCGGCTACACCGGGCGAGCCTGAACTATCGACCCAAGAATTCAAGACGTTCAGTATCTCTTTGGTATCCCAATGCTTTCCCTTTTTCAGGTTACTCGATGAGAAGGCTCGCGACAAACCACTCTTAGGTCGCAGTTGCGCGACTTCAGCAGACCGCCTCTGTAGCAGGCCGTCAGCGACTTCATCGTCGCCGTGAGTTCGGAAAGACGTTGGGTGAGGTGGTCGCGTGAGAGGAGTAGGGGCATTGGGTGGTAGTGAGAAACCCCATTGCTGTGATAATTGGATGATGCGTCTCTGTCGGGCGTTGACGGTTGAGGAGTTCATTTTAAGACGCGGGTATCATTTGGAATGGCGAGTAGACGAGTCAATGGCGATAAAAGCTGTTGGGAGACGGTTTGAGACTCGATTTGAATGCTGCAAATCTGGCGGTGTTGTACTGGGTATCAAATAATGAAAGTGTGTCTGTTGTAGCAAACAGTTGAAAGAATGCAAAATGAGACGGAAGAATGATGCGTGGTTGAGAAGAAGTAAGCCCCTCACGAGGCTGCGATGATATTGTTATTGTACAATCGAGGAAACAAATTACGACCCGGTACTTCCTGGCTTGACCGAGCGTGCAGTGGCCTCGCCTTTTGTCTCGAGGTGAGGCCCAGTCGGAGGCGGTTCTTAGTGTTACAGAATATGCCTGGAGCCGGGGGGGAGCCTGAAGGCTGTGATACCCCACTGTGTGTGCACTAAGCCACAGCCGCAACACCCCACACACGACACACATCGGGGTGTCACATCGTGTAATTCACTGGACATGAGAGCCTCCAATGAGACCTGATACCTTGTGTGTAGTCTCGATTCCAAGATTCAATTGCATTCTAGACCTGCTCTACTGATACCTAAGCTCAAGGACGCTATCGCATCAAGTTCGGCAGTGCAGGATGCCTAATGTTTAACGTAGATTACGCTTCGCTCTCGGCCTGTTATCGTATGAGTGGATGCCCTGTCGTTGAGGTAAACGCCCTAAAGCATGCACTCTGATTGAGGTGACGTATAGCGGCCCAAGGTCTAATGATGATCACTGACCCCAGCATCGGACGAAACAATGGTCGCAAATCACTAATTCAACTACAATGTCTTTCCAATTGCCCCAATGAACATCTCAATACATTAGCCGGCCTCAATAAGAATCCTCCGACGCACATACACACGCCTACAAATACAGGGACACTCCCTGGACGAGCTTGCGAAGCTCTTCTCATGCCAAGCCGCCTGCACTGCCACGACACGATCCCTCTGTCATGACATCTGCTCCAACTGCCACTGACACATGAAACCAACGCCCCGGCCCCTGGCTGAAAAACTCTCGCGGCGATCACTAGGCCGTAAACAGGTCAGTTCGGGCGACGTCTAAGAATACCCCCGTCGGGAGGTTGGACCGACGCCTCCGTCTTGGAGGAGCTGGCCACGCGTTTGCTGGCGTAGCCTCAACCTAATTGAGACTTTCCTTCGAGGCTAATGTGAGAACTTGTGTAGACGACCTGCGAATGGGCTGATGTTTGGAGAATCCTTCTCGTGGTTCGTGTAGCTTAGAATTAACGTTAGAAGTTTAGTCTAGTCAAACTGTTGGAACAACGTTGTAGTTGACGAGGACTAAGCCCTTTAGGGGTAGTATTTCGAACATTCTTGACCAGCTCATGGAACAACAACAAAACTACTTCCCCTCTTCCTTATCGTGAATTCGTCATTGTGTTATTTGCCGGTTGACGCAGTCGGCGTCACCGTATATTGACTTGAGGGAGGCGTAAATGTAATTATGCTTACTCAATTAAGTACTCCAAATCCCAATGCTTGGGTTGACAGTCAACATCCTCTATTCACGACTGGTCTGCAGAAATCAGTAGATGATATGAATGGCATCGCGTGTAATAACTCATTGAGAACTAGCATAACGATCTGATCAACAATCGAGATGCCAGAACTGGCCCGGTCCCTGACGTGCCCATATTAGCTGTCAAGTAGGTTCGCAACAGCCTTGAAACAAGCAACGCGCAGACTTAGCTTCTGCAAAGCCACACTCGGCATTTGTGTTGGAGTAGTAGCCAATCGACATATCTCAAATTCATGATATCATAAACTTGTCACTTCGGTAGCCATTGAAGAGGGCTATCTAAATCATGACGACCCAGTCCAAGTTGGCTGAGACATCACGAGATTCATCTGATCAAGGCGCTGTGACCCTGGTGTATTTTAGCTACCTCATACGAGAGAGCGTAAGGATACAAGAGAACATCTTCGAGCTTCCAGACGTAAAGTGTCCACGTATCTTAGCTATGGTACAGACTACCTAGCTCTTAGACGCAATGTCCATATCATCGTGAGTCCGAGAACATTATCAAATGTCATGCATTAATTAATACTCAGGCAAATTTTGTCACAATTGGTTCCTGAGACTGATTGTTACTTATCATTTCCTCTACAGGCAGGTATGGGTAGGCAATTAAGGTTAGTTTCAAACTCTAGACAGACCAAATATGATCATATTTCTATGACCTGAGCTGGGCTGTAGGGTAGTGAACTTGCTGTGTAAGTCGCATGGGTAAGGACTTAGCCGACCAGAATAAGAGCTTACTAATTCGACAGCAAACGAGATCGAAGATACTGGCAATGTGATTTAAACTGCGTTCTGGTCTAAGCTAGCAGCAATATGGAAGCTGCAGATCGAGGGCTTGTATATGTAGACATTGGATGCAAATATGATTGTGTAATGCTTCAAGTTTAAACCAGTGCCATCTGCCTTGTAGAGGGGGAACTGTAAGCAATGAAACCATGAATCTTACAAGTCACAGCCGAGTAAGCACTCTATCTATTAAATCTACCCAATGAATCAATCTCGAGATATTCAAATCAACATCTCTTCTCTTCCATCTATATCCGAAATCGCAGTCATGACATGCAATCACCTCACCTCAGTACCCCGCCATCATGGGCCCCGCCATAGCTCCGAACCACTCCCTCCTCCATCAAAAACCGCCCACTTCCGACCCGACACATTAATAATCCCCAGTCCCGACACTCACCCTCATGGCTCATACGTTCCGTCGCTCCCTGCTCAGAACCAGCACTATTTCAAAGCAACTCAAACCCTCAGTTCCAATCCAGCGAATCTCTAGAATAGCCTCACACTTCTCAACAGCAACAACAATGGCACCTGTACCCCCCAAGATGAAGGCCGTTCAGATTAACAAGAACGGTGGCACTGAAGTCCTTGAGCTCAACGATGTTGCTGTTCCCAAAGCTGGTGAGGGCCAGATCCTCGTCAAGAACCAGATTGCGGGCTTGAACTATATCGATACATACTTCCGAAGTGGTCTCTACAAGGCGCCCCAGTTTCCTCTTACGCTCGGTCGTGAGGCTGCTGGTACTGTCGTTGACGCTCACTCTTCTGTTAAGGGTTTCGAGAACGGCACGCGCGTGGTCTTCATGGGAACTGTGGGCGCATACGCCGAGTACAGTGTTGTCAACGCTTCTGACGCTGTCAAAATTCCCGACGAAGTTCCCACCGACCAAGCCGTCGCTGCCTATCTGCAAGGTCTTACAGCATGGACCTTCATCCGTGAAGCTGGTCAGGTCAAGGCTGGCCAATGGGTTCTTGTTCACGCCGCCTCTGGTGGTGTAGGTACCATTCTTGTTCAGCTGCTCCGAATTGTCGGTGCCAAGGTCATTGGTACTGCTAGTTCAGAGGAGAAGCTTGCACTTGCGAAGAAGAATGGTGCGGAGTGGGTTATCAACTCTCATGATGATGTTGTTGCAAAGGTCAAGGAGATCACTGGAGGTCATGGTGCGGATGTTATCTTTGATGGCGTGGGCAAGGCCACTTTTGATGGAGATCTTGAGATGATTGCTGCCAAGGGTAATCTCATTTCCTTTGGTAACGCTGTAAGTCATATTTCAACAACCTTCACATTCCAAGCTAACGACAACGCAGTCCGGCGCCGTGGATCCCGTGAGCCTCTTCCGACTTACACCCAAGTGCGTCCGCTTGATGCGCCCTGTAGTCAACGGCTACGTCTCCGAGCGAGCTGATCTCGAAAAGTACACATCCGAGCTCTTCGACCTCATCAAGTCCAAGAAGCTCGAACTCACTATTCACAAGGTGTACCCACTCAAGGACGTGGCACAGGCACACCAGGACATTGAGAGCCGAAAGACGATTGGAAAGTTGCTCATTAAAATCGATTAAGTCTAGCCTTTTTATTTTTATTTCATGCGCTGTCTGTCTATAATGCTGCTATATGGATGGTTCAACCATGACCAAAAACATAAATCTTTTAAAAGAAGTTTTCATCCCGGTCCGTAAACTGCGAGAGGCCTGCTCGCACAAGGGTGGCCTTGGTCATCATTATTTCTATTCTTAAGCCTTGGAAGACTTGACAGCCTCAACCATCTCGGCGGGAGGCTCTTGTCGGTAACCCTTGGGGTTGTTGCTGACCCACTTCCAGAGGTCATCGCAGGCCTTCTCCATGGTGAGCTCGGTCTTCCAGTTGAGCTCCTTGTTGGCGAGTGTGGGGTTGGCAGTGAGATCGAGGACGTCTCCTTGTCGTCGGGGGCGGACCTCGTAGGCGAGATCGCGGCCGACGACCTTGCTGAAGGCCTTGATGATCTCAAAGACGGTGCTTCCACGGCCGGAACCCAGGTTCCATGCCTTGACACCGGGCTGGTTCTCGCGCAGGTAGTTAAGAGCGACAAGGTGGCCGCGGGCAAGGTCAACAACGTGAATGTAGTCTCGAATGGCAGTACCGTCGCGAGAGGAGTAGTCTAACGGATGTTAGAAGTTGCGCAGCAATCATGCACTAGGAAAACTCACCATCGCCGAATACCAAGAGCTTCTCACGTTCACCAGTAGCAACCTTTCCAAGGAGGGGGAGAAGGTTGTAAGGAACACCAGCGGGGTCCTCACCCATGATACCAGTGGGGTGAGCACCACAGGGGTTGAAGTATCGCAGCAGAGCACCGTTCCATTGCTTGAACTCCTTGCCGGCCTTCTCCGAGTTGCTTCGCTGAGCATTAATAAAGTCAGTGATAACGTCCTCGATCATGGACTTGGTGCGGCCGTAGGTGTTGGTAGGTCCAATAGGGCAGTGCTCAGGGATAGGAATCATGTTGGGGAAACGAGTAGCATCGCCGTAGACGGTAGCGGAGGAGGAGAAGACGATGTTGTTGACGTTGTTGCGCTCCATAGAGCGGAGCAGAGAGATACTGCCACCGACATTGACGCGGTAGTACTCGAGAGGGATCTCGCCAGACTCGCCGACAGCCTGGATGGTGTTAGTCGTAGATAATCGATTCGGCTGACATGTGACTTGCCTTGAGAGCAGCGAAGTGAATGACGCTGTCAATGGCAGGGTGCTTGGCAAAGACCTCGTCGATGGCCTTCTCGTCTGTGACATCGACCTTGTAGAATGTAGGTCGGCGACCGCAGATCAGCTCGATGCGGTCGAGAACAACCTCTGAGGAGTTGTAGAGGGAGTCGATGATAACGACATCATAACCGTGCTCAAGAAGGGCGAGAGAGGTGAAAGAGCCGATGTAGCCGGTACCACTGGAGAATCAACCGTTAGCTGGTGCTTCTTTGTCCAATGCGACACCGTATGATCCGTGTCCTGAAGCTTGCGACAACAAAGACAGTGAATGTCCAAGGCCAATAAGAGACAGTAGGGGACAGTATCGCAAGGGATCATTGAGTGGCGTACCCGGTGATGAGAACAGTTCCAACAGGCATTTTCAGTGGATTTCTTTGTTCAGACTGAGCGATTCAGGATTCAAGATTGCGGTGAAAAAACATAAAGCAAAAGAAGTCGAGGAGGCGGGTTGCGTTGAGGGATGGCGGGGTTGAAGGTCAATGAATGGTACTGTAGGGGGTTGAATGTCGGGGATGGCGGGGCAGCTTTTTTTTTTGGGCTCATTACAAGGAGGGGGTTCGTGCTGATGTGATTAGTGCTGCTAATTTAATGGCGGTGGGACTCCCAGGATCTTGACATGGCCATGCCTCATGGAGGATTATTCGGGGCTTGAGGCTGAAGTCTCAACAACGACTAGACTGTCGATGTCGGATCTCACGAGAATGAGTCGAACGATTGAGAATTAGTGACAAAAAATATCGCAGTATGGCATAGGCCCGAATGCACTACACCCAGAATCGAGTTTACAATATGCGCTCCATACAACGGTCTTGTACTAACTAACGACGGTTTACGGATACCCGACTTGAACTGAACCGAACAGACGATCATGGTGGGCTGGCAGGGTATTTGTGGAGTACGGGCCTCGTAATGATTATATCTCTTACATTCTCCGTTTGTACGTACTATTCCATGAAACAATGCATCTTGTAGTCGGCAATTGATGGATAAGTAAACTTTGGTGTCGTCCATTCATGAATAATGATTCCAACTTAGATGCGCTTGCATTGATAGCGCTCTCTCCGATGGCTACATCCGACTTCGTATTGCTTCTCGTATCGGCCACAAATCTGAAGGAATGCAGATATTAAAGAAAGGCCAAGAATATCCCTCATTTGATACAAGTTCGGAAAATTATCCTGCATTCTGCTCATAGTCGAGGTTTTAATGGACTGTGGGTGCGAGTCTCGATTCTTCACAAATAACTTTAAGTAAAGTTGAGTTGGCCTCAATTAGATGTGGCGGAAACATGGAACGATGGCGCATTTTATTTAAAATTGAGTTTATAACCGTAAATTGAGGATTAACAAATCTGCCTGAGGTCTGTTGAGCCGAATTTCTTGAACCAATCTTGATACTGCTTCACTGTAATGAAGCACATGGCAACGCAAGTGCACGTGATCACGTACACCAGCCTCTCGATTTGCGCCGCCTAATCCTCGGCGCGTATCGCGTCGGCGTATACAGCATCTTCGCGATAGCATCGTAAGAAGCATCGACAAAAAAAGAAAGACGCATTTCCACGACCCAGCAAAAAGATCTCATCGCCGATACCGAAATTATTGTACTGCAATTCTCGCGAACTTTTTGACGACACCTCTCACGGCCCATTGTTTACTCATCTCACCGCCACCAACATGTTTCTTTGTTGTGTTTGACTACAACTCAACGCTTAGATTGGCCAGTCAAGCTGGCACAAGGCAAACCTGTCTTTGTGAATCACGACTGGAGGCGGGGAGATCTTCGGTGGTGTTGCTCTGATACGTCTGTGTGGTAGACACACAAAGTCAGTGCTACTATTTTCATCTCAGGACAAAGAACGGCCACTTTCAGCCGTCGTCATCTTAAAGACAACGGATACGTTTTTCTGAAAGAAAAGGACACACTTCCTTTCAAATTGAATTCTTCTTGTTGATCAATTCTCTGTTCATACCAACTTGTCTCATCTCTCACATCTCACCTCAATCATGCCTCCCAGAGTCAGTAGACATAATACCCGCCTCACAAGTCGGGAACCCGAGCAACAACCCACGAATGAGTCGACGAATACGCTGGTGAGACCTCACTTACCGGCTCTGCAAGGAACGCCAAGTACACGGAGACAGTACACATATGGCTCTGGTGCTGAGCCACCACCAAAAGTGGGAGCTGGTCTGCAGCGCATGGATTTGGGCAGTGCCGTCAATCAAGCCCTCGCAAACAACGTCGATGATGAGGAAGAATTCGCGCGGCCAGCAAAGCCAAGGGCAGCGTCCACAAGGGCAGATGATGCGGGCCCTTCAAGAGACAGTAAGTGACATGGACATTGTTCTCGAAAGACTCTAAAATGAATTAGATGCATCATACGCAGCAACAGGCGCTGTTCAGCAATTAGCGACTGGGAGAGATGATGATAGCTCACGAAGCTTTGGGTTGGAAAGTGACTACTACGAAGATGCAACGATAGGATCGGTGCCACCTCTGACGGCAAGAACTGAAAGGCAACCTGTTGCCTCCAACCCGGACCCTCGAGCTCAACGAGATACGTCTGTACAGCGTAGCCTGCAGCCATCTCGTCTACGCGAGCAACACAGTCTTGAGGCGCAGCCCAGTAGACCCAGAGTGACTCTCCCGCCGCCACTCAATGTACCCAGACAAACGCGGCGGGAATCGCGTGAAGCAGAAGAAGCCGAGCTGGAAAAGGCGGCCGGGCCTGCTGCTCGTAGTAGGACTACGGCGAATACACCAGCCCCAAACAAAACCCGACAAAGTCAGCCCCGGCCTCGAAACCCTACGGTAGTGGAAGATGGTGAGGAGAGTGAAAGCTCTGCTGAAAGCGGCGAAGACGACATCGAGAGCGAAATCCAATATGGCGGCAACGCAAGAATGGCACGTACAATGACAAAGAAGTCCACAATGAAGTCTACGCGTACAGTTGCCAACCCAATCCGTCGACAACTAACACAGCAGCTACCTCGAAACGCTGCTCCTGAGAGTAGATTTCAAAGAACAAGCGGAGGCCAGAGCCTTTTTTCTAGCATCAATAGGCCTGCTTCGCAATCAAGCTTATTTGAAAAGGCCCGTCAAATTCCTGCTGACCCACAAGAGCGTGTCTGGGACATCCAGCGAGAAATTCAAGAAGCCGAGGATCAGGTTGCTCGTGAACGAGCAGAGAGAGCCCAGAGAGAACGAGCGCCTCAAATAGAGCCGTGGCGTCAATGGTTTCGGGAACAGATTGCTTGGTTATCAGCACTCTGGCCATTTAACTTGATTTGGAGACTGCGTGAAGACGACGACTTTGACGATTTTGATGATGATCAATACAACAATGGTGGCCCTACGGATTGGTGGAGGTTACTAAATCCAATGACATATCTGCAGTCGGTGGTATGGTTGGTTGATAAGATTATGGATCATTTCGTCAACCTTCTCGACGGATTATCTGGTGTTCAAATCCGAGGTTCTTGGATCGAAGGAGTGGTCTACGCTGTTCTCATCGGTGGTGTTGGCATGATTTTGGGAGTCTCCCTCGTTTCAGGCATGGGAGTTGTTAAACCGTCTCTACCAAGTATTCCAAATTTTGGCTTAGATGGTTTCCACATCCCGAACCCTTCTGGCTTTATTCACAGTATTGGAGATATGATGCCATCGTTTTCATTGCCCTCGTTGCCATCCTGGAGCAGAGGCGACGATGACGATGATGTCTTCAGAGAAATTCCAATTAACAACGTTGGACTTTCGGATGAAGTCAAAAAGGCAGTGAAAAAGTTGACTTCAAAACTCAGCGATCAGAAGAAAAGTCTCGAGAAGCTGGAAGCGAAACTCCCTCAATACATCACCGTGGAAACCGTCAATGGAAGGCCGTCTATTCCCCAACAGTTCTACCATGGTCTTCAAGATTATCTGAAGGAGAGTGGGAGCTTTTTGAACATGAAGAAGAAGGGCGGAAACTACGAGATCTCCACGGAAAAGCAGTGGAAGGCTATCGTGACTGGACTCGGTAAAGACAAAGATTTCCAGTCGAAGCTCACGAAAGTCGTCGGCAGCGGCGTTGAGGAGAAGCTGCCTGCTTTCTGGGACACATGGTTCAAGAGCAACAACAAGATCCTCGATCCGCTCATTGAAAAGGCAATGGCCAAGACAAAGGCTGCTGGATCAGGAGCTGGATTCGACAAGAAAGTCGCCCAGATTGTCAACGAGCAACTCGGCAAGCAGAACCAGACTGTTGTTACTCGAAGCGAATTCATAAAGCATCTCGGCAACGAACTGGCAACTCATCAAGCAACAGTTCGGGCTGAGCTCCAAGAGCTAAAGTCGGATATGTTGACTCACATTCAAGAGTCGATTCGTACTGCGCAGTTGATGGCTCCCCAGGGGACATCCGACGCCGAGATGAGAAAGCTTATTCGTGAGATCGTTGTACAGACTATATCAGATGAAGTCCTCGGAGTTGGTGCCAAGGCAAAGATTCATGAAGACTGGAACACGCGGCTCAGGCATCAAGTCAACTTCTTCGCCATTGGTGCTGGGGCCACCATTGATAAGGCTCTCACGACAGGTGTATGGGATCCATGGAAGAAAGGCGTCGCTACTAAAGAAGCCTTGAAGCGTGGCATCTCTGGCATACATCCTCTCCCTGCCACGGCAGCACTTCTACCCTGGCAAGATGAAGGAGACTGCTTCTGCTCAGTTCATGACATCGATGGCAGCGGACGATACCACGGTGCCAGAATCTCCGTTCACCTTGGCCACTTGGTCGTTCCCACCGACATCGTGATCGAACACATCAACAAGAACGCCACAACAGATCCACTGGCTCGACCGCGACAGATCGAAGTCTTTGCTAGATTCGAAGACAAAACGGAGCGTGATCAAGTCTTTGCCACAACAGCCAGCTGGTTCAGAGAAGACACGAGTAGCCGCAATGTCTCGGTCCCTTTGTCCGATCAATTCGTCAAGATCAGCGACTTTGAGTACGTTGGGAACGATCTGAACAATGGCGTTCACGTACAGCACATCAAAGATCAGTTCTCCAACCTCGGAATCGGCACAGACCAGATCGTCGTTCGATCCATGGGCAATTACGGCGCGGTGGACCATACGTGCTTTTACCGCGTCCGGCTATTTGGAAACGTGGTGGAATAGCTGGTGTAAAAGCCGACAGATAGACAAATCTGTTGGTGCAGTTTAGACTTTGATGTGCTTTCTGGGCGTTGGGGATAGTTGGTTGGTTCATGTACATAGTCTTGTGAGGGAGTGTGAATTATATACGCAAGGCATTGAAGCGTGGAGCTGGTACGGGCATGGATAGTAGCTTTTGCTGAGAATGGTGCTAGTTACAATTTAATCATGACTTTTCTGACGACAGTATGTGTCAACCCTATCCAACGGATACTTGAACATTAACCCTGTGCATTTTAATTCGCAACTTTTGTCTATCCCTATATACAAGGCTCCAAAGGGTATCGAACCTATCCACCTCCTTAATCCAACAATCCAGTAGCAAGCGCCTCAAGATCCTCCAAAGTCTCCGGCTCGTCCTGCACCTTGATGACCCTTCCCTTGCCCTTGCTCTTCTTCTCGTCCTCCGAGTCGTCCTCGAACCACTTCTTGGCTCTCTTCTTGGGTGGCTCGCGATCCTCCTCGCTGTCCGACCTGCCGCCTCCCATTGGCAGCGATCGCATGAGCGCCAGAGGATCTTCGCCGTCGTCGGCGTTGTGCAGCATGGGTGCATCGCCATCGTCGTCTGATACAATGCCCATGCGCTCTGCTCGCTCGGCGGCCTTGCGCTTTTCTCGCTTCTCGCGACGCTTTTGCTTGGCGAGAGCTTTGTCGTCCACATCTGCCTCGCGAACGCGCGACGTCTCGTCTTCGACGAACTTGCGGCGCTGTTCTTCGGCTGGGCCTTCTCCCACGAAGTCGTCCTCGTCTTTAAGCTCGTAGATAGCATGAGCATTACCGTCCTCGTCGAACACGACTTTGGTTGAGTTGCCCTTGAACTTGAGCATCTTCTTCTTTGACTTGAGAGCCTTCTCACGACGTTTTGAGTCGACCACAAACGGTTCTTCACCACCTAAACCGTCAATGACCTTTGCTGTGCTCTTGAAAGCGTTGTTTGCCTCGTCGTCTAGCTCATCATCCTTCAGTACTCTCTTGACTGACAGGAAATCACCGTCGTCATCATCCGCCTTCTCATCGCCATCAAGCACAAGCTTGTTGTAATGACTTGACAGAACGTCTTGATTTGTTCGCTCAAACATCTTGTCGTACTTTGTGCGCACCTCATTCTTCTTCTTTGACTTCTCGCCATCTTCTTCCATTTCAGAGTCGCTTGACATACCAGCCCGAGGAGCATTCTTTATCTTCTTGATATCCTCGCCCTTTCTGAACTTGACCTGCGGTGTACCAGGGAGACCAAGACTAGCAGCGAAGCCATCAAGATCTAGTTTGTTGAATTTGAAAACGTCCTTGTCTCTTTGTAAATGAATTGACCGTGTGTAACTGATGAAGGCCTTTTGGCCAAGGTACTTCAGATCTGGGTTCTGGAAGCACATGCTCTGTAGTTGATCCTTGATACTCTTCTTCTTCTTCTCCTTGACATTCACCTTTTGTATGGGGATCTTCTTCTGCTCAAGCTTCTTCAACATTCCTGGCTCTTCGCTAGGGTCGAGGAATAGCACAGCTCGACCATTACTCTGGTATCGAGCTGTTCTACCAACTCGGTGGATATATGTGTCTACATCCTCAGGACAATCGGCCTGAATTACCCAGTCGACGGCAGGGAAATCGATTCCTCGCGCGACGACATCTGTCGCAAACAAACACGATTGCTTCGCAGCTGTGAATCTGTTTGTAATCTCCATTCGTGCAATTTGCTTCTGGCGGCCGTGAAGATGTAGTAGAGGAATACCGGGTTGAAGATGACGGAAACTCTCGTACACGAATCGAACTTGTTTGCCTGAGCTCAGAAAGACAACAATCTTGCTCTTCAGATTAGCCTTGATGAAGCCATATAATGTGTCGAGTTTCTCTGTCAGAGGCGTAATGATGTAGTGCTGTTGGAGGTTTGTAGGAGTTGCGCTAGCCGCTGCTTCGTGAACAGAGACGTATTCGGGGTCCTTGAGACTCAGACGAGCAAGATCCGAGACCTTCTTGCTCTGGGTGGCGCTGAACATGAGTGTCTGTCGTGATTGGGGCAGATGCTCGACTAGGGCATCAACATCAGACTGGAAACCCATATCCATGATGCGATCAGCCTCGTCCAGAACCAAGATCTGCAAGTTGTTGGCGTCGAAACCAGCTGTCTGATCAAGATGCTGCAGCATTCGACCGGGTGTGCAAACCAAAATATTCATTCGATCCAATCGTTCCGCTTCCTCCTTCAAGCTCTTTCCACCGATGACCAAGCCTGCTGAGAAGACGTGGTTTCTGCCAATCTTTCGAAGCACCTGGAAGATCTGGACGGCGAGTTCTCGAGTGGGAGAAATAATAAGGGCGCCTAGTCCATCGTATTCGGTCCATTGAGCACGGTAGAGTTTCTCGAGAACGGGAACAAGGAAAGCCAGAGTCTTTCCGCTTCCTGTCTTGGCGGCTCCCATAACATCTTTGCCCTTGAGAGCCAGTGGAATAGCGTGAGCTTGGACATCGGTGAGGGTTTGGAAATGTGAGGCTTCGAGGCCGCTGGCGGTCGGTACAGAGAGAGGAAGATGGGAAAAGTTCTTGATTTCATCCGACTTGGGGTCCTGAATTCGTATTAGCCAGAGTAAAAGATTGTCGTAATTTACGTCTCCATACCAAATCGGTCACTCGTTGCTCAAGCTGCTGAAGATCCTCTTGCTCTCTCTTGCGCTTCTGTTGGCGCTGCTCAGTTCGACCATTCTTTTGTGGCTTGGGTCCTCGCCCAGTTCGTGCATGAGGAGGCATTATATGGACTCGCGACGATGGAGAGGAAGAGAATTGAGGTGACGTTCTCTAGACCTTGTCGTTGGCGCAAACCAAAATCTAAGTCCCAGTCCAAAGTCGCTGGAAATTTTTTGGAAAATGCGCGGCGCATGGCAATACCGATGGCCGACTGTGGGGCGCTATACCAGAAGAAGCTTACCGCCATGGCAGAAAAGATTCACCGCCAAAAAATTGAATCCAACTGTTTTCTGCCCCTCCACTTGAGCAAGCTTCGCGAATTCATCGCAACTAGCTTCAAGACAACATGAAAAACGACAAGAAAACGAAGAAGGCTGCCCCTGCGGCGAGTCAAATCGCTGACAAGCGATTTGCCGACTTCGAGACCGATCCCCGATTCCGGCTACCCTCCAAGAAGCAGACAAAAACCACAATCGACAAGCGTTTCTCTCGTATGCTTAAGGATGACGAGTTCACTGCTACCGCCAAGGTCGATCGATATGGCCGAAAAGTAAAGTCGGATTCCAAGAAGAAGGCTCTACAAAGGTTGTACCGTGAGGAAGATGAAGAAGACGAGGAGGAGGAGGAGGGTGGAGAGGAGGAAGATGACATCGAGGTCGACGATGACGAGGTCGTTCAGCGAGAATTGCGAAAGGCACACGAGAAATATGACCCTGCTCGAGGCGGTGGCTTCTCATCCTCTGAAGATGACTCTGATTCAGAGGAGGAAGAGTCTGACTCCGACGAAGAAGAAGGTGGCGCGCAAGTCGATACTGAGGGAGACATGCAGCGGTTCCAAGACGAGCAAAACGATGTCGAGGCTGGAGAAGTGACGAATCGCATCGCTATTGTCAACCTTGACTGGGACCACGTTAAATCTACCGACCTCATGGCTCTCTTCAACAGTTTCCTTCCTGAGACTGGTGGTAAGATCGATAAGATTTCAGTATACCCTAGTGAATTTGGAAAGGAGCGCATGCAACAGGAGGAAGTTGAAGGACCCCCGAAGGCATTGTTCAAGAACTCCAAAAACGACTCGGATGACGATTCAGATGATAGCGACGAGGAAAGTGAGGATGCAGATGAGCGAATCAAGAAGAGTCTGCTACAGGAGGGTGACGATCAGGACTTCGACAGTGATGCGCTACGATCTTACCAGCTCGACCGCCTACGATATTACTATGCCGTCATGGTCTGCTCAAACCCTGCGGTTGCACAGAAGCTCTATGAGGCCGTTGATGGACGAGAGTACCAGTCATCCTCCAACTTCCTCGATCTTCGATTCGTTCCCGACGATGTCACTTTCGATGACGAGCCCAGAGACGAGTGCGAAAAGGTTCCCGAGTCATACAAGCCTGTTGAATTCGTGACAAACGCCCTTCAGAGCTCAAAGGTTAAGCTTACCTGGGACATGCATCCTGAGGAGTCATCGCGCAAGGAATCCATCAACCGTGCTTTCAGTGGCAGTCGCAACGAGATTGAAGAGAACGATCTTCGCGCGTACTTGGCAAGCGACAGCGAGGATGACGACGATGTGGAGGAAGAAGAGGTTGTCGAGGAGAAGGGAGAGGACGAGCCTAAGCTCTCCAAGAAGGAATTGGCGCGCCGAAAAATGCGCGCTGCCTTGGGTCTATCTGAGGAATCTACCAAGTCTTCCAAGAACGCACCCGTAGGCGACATGGAGATTACTTTCACACCTGCTCTGTCAGAGAGCGCACCAAAGAAGACAGCTGAGGAGGAGACGACAATTGAGAAGTACATCCGAAAGGAAAAGGAGCGCAAGGAGAAGAAGCGCGAAGCTGCACGAGCTCGACGTGCTGGCCAGGATCCCGATGCCGAGGAGGAGGAAGAGGAGGTTGTCGAGGCTCCCGCAGGCGAGACTGACGACCTTGGTTTCGACGACCCCTTCTTCACTGCCGCCGCCGCCGAAGACCCCGCAGCATCTTCCAAGACCTCCATCCGCAAAGCCGACCGTCTCAAGAAGCGAGAAGCCCGCGAAGCTGCCGAGGCTGAAAGCAAAGCCCAGAAGAAGCAGCTCGAGAAGGTCATGGCCGACGTGGACGCAGACCAAGCTGATCACTTGGACCACTTCGACATGAACGAGATCGTCCGCGCCGAGAAAGCCAAGAAGAAGAAGGGCAAGGCCAAGAAGAAGGCCCTGGCCAAGGAACCTCGCGGCGGTCTGCAGGAAGACTTTAGCATGGATGTTGACGATGACCGTTTCAAGGCTGTGTTTGAGAGCCATGAGTATGCTATTGATCCTTCGAATCCCAAGTTCAAGGCTACAGAGGGTATGCAGAAGTTGCTTGAGGAGGGTAGGAAGAAGAGAAGAAATGGAGAGGGAGGGGATGAGGAGCCTAGAAGCAAGAAGGCCAAGAAGAGACGGAGGTAATGTAATGGATTCTGTATATCTGGTTAGATTGGAGTTGGGTTAAAAGTGGTATTTGATAGCATAAATCATGAAGCATATACTGTTCAGTTCCTCTCGTCTACTGACGCTCAAACATGATGCCCGATACATAAATCTTTCAACATTCCTCATCACGGTTCTGTAGATCCCATCATCAATACTCTATGCATCCAATGGCTTCTGGCCGCTCCAAAAATGCATCTTCCCATACGCATGAACTTTCGGATCCCTCATGGACTGTCTACACTCTGCAAAAAACACCTCCATCTCATCCTTACCCCATCCCAACTGCGGAAAATGCAGATTCCCAATCGCCGGGAAGAATTCCTCACACGCAGTTCGATAATACATACCCACCAATCTCATGACCCTAACTTCCACCATCAGCAACACCTCTCTCGCAGAAGGTGGTGTGACTTACTTGTCTTTTGGCCACGTCCCATAAGGCAATTTGATAAAATTATGTTTGATATTGACAAAGCCTGCCTCGGCGAGATATTGACCTCCGAACACAGCGGCGTGTGCGTTTGTTTCGTAGAGGGCGAATGCTTGGAGGATGATTTCTGTGAAGCGTTTGAGTGGCCATTCGTCGGGGATGCTATCGTCGTCTGTGTGGACTTGGCCGTCTACGTCTTGGAGCTCTACCCAGGCGCCGGGTTTCATGTTTCTGGAGCTATCAGAGGAGTCTTGGGGCGTAGAAGGGGCGGACTCACGCGTATACTTGCTTGAGAAGTGTCACGGGTGACTTGAGGATGGGGATCATGTTGCGGAGATGAACAAAGTCAAAGTCATCGCCGTTGAGCCATTCGTCTTCGATATCGTCCACATAGAATCTGTCAACGTTAGACATGAGAATATGTGTAAGTGTGTGAGAGCGAGTGTGACTTACTTAACGTTTGGAGGTACCCATGTCGGTTGTATTGGACTCAAGTCCAGTCCCAAAACTTCAGCACTTGGATATTTCTCACCAACTAACACCATCAGCGTCTCTCTCTTTCTCTGACTCATTCTTTCACATACTCTCAATGGCCCAGATCCCCGTACCAGTCCCCAGATCCGCTATCCTCTGCGGATTCTCACCAAGCGGCGCATAAAATAACCGTCCATCTGTGGCTTCCAACATCATCGCATGAAGCATATCCTCACGGTTCTGCTCCGTCTCATCGTTTGGTAAGGGATATCGCCCATGGCGATAACGGTGATATCGACGGCCGTTTTGATAGCTGTGTTCGAGAATACTGGAGCTTATGGATGTCGAGGAGGAGCGAAAACTTGGAGATTCTTCGGGGTCAAAGTCGCTGGCTGAGAATTCGCCGTCTTCGTCGCTGCCGCCGGCTTCGATTATTGCGTTGCCGTGTAAGAGGCCCTGATTATCAGCTGGGGTTGGGTCTGTATCTATGGTGGTGTTAGTTTTGATACGATTGTCTTGTGCGACTCATTTCATCTGTCTTCTGACTCTTTCAATCTCAAGTAATCATTCCCTCTCTACTCAATGCCCAAAGTGAATGTCATGCTCATACCTTGTTCATCATGCCCCGCAGGATCTGACTTTTCTTGTAATGGAGGACTACTCCTCGGACTCGCCTTTTTACCTTCTGTATCGTGAGAACCCATGTCTCTACCGTTTCTCTTCCAGCTATCACAATGCGCCTCGACTTGGGATATCATCCCAGTATAAATACTCCTTTACTAGGTGAGGGGGAGAAAACAAGAATCATGAGAATGTGCACAGTCAGATTCAACATCCAATAAAAGACTCCACACAGATGGCCTGTTTTGCGTCTTGCACTGCAAATATGACAGGTTCCAAAACTCGAGGGACAAGAGGGAAGAAGACCCTTAAACATGATAAATTGCGTAATATCTCAACTTGAACTGACGAAACAGAATAGTCCTTCTGCACTTAGTTCATCTTGACTTGCCCGTTTACGCAGAAGCTATAAGAGCATCCTCTGGAATTTTCTCTTTGGCTGTTCTGACGTCCTTGGCGCTGCAAGACTACCTAGTGCCTGATCTGGACCCATTGGCGTTGAGAACATGCCAGTCGACACGGCACGAGCGAGGTGCTTCTTGATGGGTAGATTGACTTCGGGGGTTGACTTGATGTCCGAGAATTTCGCATTCGAGTTATTTATGGAGACAGTGAATTACTGGCGTGAGGGTTTGAAGCGATATCTCGGGCGAGGAAATAGAGTTGGCGAGATCGGGGGATAGATCTGACGGGGAGAAGCGAGTGCTGGGGTATGAATTACAGTATCTTATTAGCTTGTATTTGACCGGGGAGGTTACTGAATTGGGTATTCATGTTGGTGTTTTCTTGTTAGTTGAAATATCACTCTAATTGGTTATATTGCAGCATGGCTGAGACAGTTCAAAGGTTTGCTGGCTTTGCTCTTTGGAGTGAGAGTCAGCCATTCAGTTAAGAAATAGCAGGGATAACTGCATCCGAAATCCTAGGCCTGGACCGAACAAAAGACGTAGGCGCAAGCTACCTAATTTTACGAAATTCCATTAAAGTGGTTAATCAAGCCAAGGCGTAAATAGGCATCGTCAACTCATGACTCTTTGAGTTGCTTTCACAGTGAAGATGTTTCGTCAACCTGACTCATACTCGATACAGACATCGAATAAAACTCGATCTGCAACAAGGCCATTTCAGAATCACCATCTGCAGCAGACTATTTATGGACACTTGACCAGCATGACCGTATTGCAATGCCAGTGTTCCCCCTCATATGCACATATGCACATGCAGTGCATATTGCGCGTTTACGATAAATATCAATGCATTGATTGCCCTGCAAGTGTGAGCGAGTGAGCGAACGAGTGAAGCTCCTTGGTTGGTTGGCAGCAGTGTAAGATAGAGATAAGAGATCTGTCCGCGTGATGGTGAAAAAGGGTGGGATATCCCGCAGGATCCGGTTGTCTAGCTGCCGTTTCCGTCTGATTATCACAACACCAAGTCAAAAGTCGCGATACTAAGGCTTTGACCGATCAAGTGAACTCTTTTGAGTGCAGTTAGGGCGGTAGGTTCCATGGAGGCAAGGTTGTTTATCTGTTATGCACAAGACCGAAAACAATACACGACAGCACCATCGCAAGACAGTTCAAGTTAGAACCCAGCCATCACAGAGACTAGGAGACTAGAGAAGGCTAGGAAATTACCATAGCTAATCCCTGCCGCGAGTCAGATATAGCTCTTCCCCGCTCAGAGGCGGGAGAGACGCGATGCATGCTAGCAACCCTCTTTGTATTAATGAGGGTGTGATCACGGTCGCATCGAGAGAGGCTGATGAGCGACCCCTTGAAAGCGCCTGTCGAAGCAGAGGAACACGGGGGGAGAAGAGAGGAGACTGGTGATGATATTATAGTGGCACTGAGCAGGTCAGAGTGGGATGATATCGTCTTATCTCCACCAGTTCATCACCAAAGCATCCATCACTCACATCACAATCCACATACTTTGTCTAGGTGAGTGAAAATTGAGAGGGAAGCAGAATAGACAACACATGCAATGCACCATTCATGATTCATCGCCACTAAAGAACCCCTATTGCAGAACGATCACCCCCTCCCAAACATCCAGCATCAAAGCATCGATTCATCATTATTCTCTCACCGACTGTCGGAGCGAAAGTTCCCAAGGCTGTGTCGCATCGAGATCGTGATGGAGGGGAGCGAATTTGGGGGTCATCGCCCTCTAAAAACGAACGCCACTTTATCTGTGGGGAAACGCGTGAGCTTGAGGATTTTTTTGGTGCTAGGCATGGCATGGTATGGTATGGTATGGTATGGGTGTTACAGGACCTTGGAAGATATCTCTTGTGTCATTATGGTATTCATATTACTCGCAACTTTCCCGTTTCTCTTGAGTCTCCCTGTTTTCTACTTTTTCATCGTCTTTTTAATACAGGCCCGTGATAATCTTGAGCTCGTTGACCCATCTCCTCCAACGTCACCTAATATTTACTGTGACGAGACGGCTTGAAACACCAACCAAAATAATCAAGGCAATGCCGCCACATTCAAATTCTCCTCTACTTCCCATCTCCACGCCCACAGCTATCGCATCGCCATATGAGCAGCAACCTCCTCCTCCTCCTCCTGCTCCTACAGCTGCGAACCATGTTCAGCGCTTCGCCATCACGACTTTCTCTCTCGCCCGCTTCGCCCGCGGTGTCTCATTAATAGCATACCCACGCTTCGGCCTCTGGGCCCTCGACATCGCCCCTGATGGGTCTGCGTATATGCTCGCCAGTCTGATCGGCATTCGCGATATTCTCCTCTCGGGTCTTTTGTACACGAGCGACACTACAAACGCTGCGACCGACTCGGCTGCTCGTCGCGAAGTGACCCGTGCGCTTGCGACGAGTCTATTCAGCGATGCGCTCGATGCGTTTGTGCTGATATTCTACGCTGCGTGGTCCGACGACTGGGGAAATCCGATCGCGGTCATTGTCATCTCTGCTGTCATGGCCATCTTTGAGCATTTGACGCTGTGGAGCTTGAGCGAGGATGACTGGGCTGCGCATGAGTATGGAAGTCTGGGCGATGATAAGAAGGCGAGGATGAATGCTTGGCTCCGAGACTTGGAACGCTGTGGTCCTGAGACGTATCGACCTGAACAATCTGTTCCGCCATCATCGCGCGCATCGTTCAGACAGTATGGAGCTATTGTTTAGGTGTTGATGAGCTATGGTTCTGATGAAAATTTACGGCTGTTGTGTCTATTCTGCGTGGCGTTGAATGCTTGTTTGCATCTGGGGTCATTTTCAAGATGGTTGATCGCTTGGAGTTAGGAGTGCCTGTTGCATGATGAATCATGGTCATGTTCTTGCGATGCATCTGGTTATGCAGTTTATCCCTTCAATACCATTTCTTTTGAGTTTAACCTCTGTTTAAGCGCTGAAGATAATATAGGGGGTGAGTGTGTGGTATGTGTTTTCCGCTATAGAGGTGGTGATAGACTCATCGTACCGAGAGAGCTTTGATATAAACGAGAATTGTCACAAACCTTGCCAATCTTATCAGTCGCTTCCGGAAATCTCTAAATTGATTATCTATAAGCTCGACCGGCAGATAAAGAAATGGCGTTGGAACCCATGAATCTCATACGAACAATCCCATGACACAAACTCAATTACACCTCTACAACAAATCGGAGATGTATATATCACGACCCTTGCTATGGCGTGATATATCGCATCTGAGGCACAATCAAGGGTCTGGCCTGACAAACGTGCCGTATGTGGAGCATATCGGCCGCTAAAATCCTACGGCTTAACGACAAAAGGACTTCAAATCTTTTCCTTTTTCTATATTTCGCCTCCCTCACTTGTCGCATACACCGACTTATTATCTCCTGCGCTTCTTCTGCTGTTACACTTGCGCTGGTTTCTGCATTGAGTTGTCACCATGTCTATACCTCGTGTAAAACGTGTGGCGGTCATCGGCGCCGGACCAGCGGGTGCTATTGCGGTTGATGCTTTGGCGCAAGAGAAGACGTTTGATCTTATTAGGGTTTTTGAACGCCGTGAAGGACCTGGAGGATGTTGGTGAGTTATGACGTCTCTAGCAAACTACTAGATTCTTAGTTAGAGAATTCGGACTAACAATGAAAGGATCGGTGATACAACTCAACCTCCAACAATCTCAAACTTGGCAAAGCTCGCAGATCGTACAGCAGATGAGCAATTGCCCATCCCTGAGACTTTGCCAACACTTCTTCCCAGAAACACACAATCACGCCATGAAGAATCATCTCTGTACCCATATCTAGAAACCAACGTGGACACATCCACCATGGAGTTCACAGAGGAGCCCATCCCTGAAATCCGTAGTGAGAGATCAATCGGGATGCATGGCCCGGAGACGCCATTTCGGCACTGGAAAGTCATGCGTGACTACATCGCAGGTATCCTGCATCGTAACCACTACGAAGATCTCATCTCGTACAACACCACCGTGGAACACGTTGAGAAGACCGGCGATGAGTGGAAGGTTGTGCTGAGAAAGGGGGGAAAGAAGCAGGACTACTGGTGGAGTGAGACTTTTGATGCTGTCGTCGTGGCGAGTGGCCACTACTGGGTGCCGTATATCCCGGCCGTGGAGGGCTTGGAGCAGTTTGAGAAGACGTGGCCGGGGAGTGTGGTGCACAGCAAGCACTTCCGAGGCCGAGACTCTTTTGAGGCCAAGGTAAGTTGTGTGACCTTGAAGCAGCGATTGTGCTAATGTGATCTGTAGAGAGTCGTTGTTGTGGGTGCTTCTGTATCAGCGGCTGATATCGCAGTTGATCTAGTCGATACAGCCAAATCACCCATTCACTGCGTCACCATCGGCCACACCACAAACGTCTTCTTCGGCGACACAGCCTTTGAACACCCCAAGATCCAGCAACATCCATCCATCGCCAAGGTCGTCAACCGAACAGTGCACTTCATCGACGGAACCAGCGTTGCAGATGTAGACCACATCATCTTCGGCACAGGCTACAGCTGGACCCTCCCATTCCTCCCCTCGCTCCCCGTTCGCAACAATCGCGTCCCCGGCCTGTACCAACACATCGTATGGCAGAAAGACCCCACACTTCTCTTCGTGGGTGCTGTTGGCGCTGGTCTCACGTTCAAGATCTTCGAGTGGCAGGCCGTCTACGCAGCTCGCATCCTCGCAGGCCGAGCGACCGTGCCTTCGCAGGAGGAGATGCAGAGGTGGGAGGATGAGAGGATACAGACACGCGGCGACGGACCAAAGTTCTCTGTTGTGTTTCCAGACTTTGAGGATTACTTTGAGGCGGTGAGGGAGCTCGCGGGAGAGGGCGAGCCGGGGGTGGGACGCAAGTTGCCCAAGTTTAAGAGGGAGTGGTTTAGGGACTTCATTACGGGTACGGAGTTGAGGAAGGGTTTGTGGAGGAGGTGGAATGCGAAGGCCAAGGCGGATCTTGAGAAGAAGGATGTGAAGGGTGATGTGAAGGATGATGTGAAGGCGAAGTTGTAGATAGACTTGGGCCGTAGAGTAGATATTGTGTTTGATCTAGACTTGGACGTACAAATAGAGTAGAAATATAGATATCGGATCAAAAGAGAGCCAGAAATTTTACTAAATTGGGTCACCAAGTTCGCGCCACTTAATATCTTGTGTATATTTATAAGATGGTGAGTTCAACATACTGCAGTGGTTCATGCCATATCATGTTCTCTACCGCTTTAAGAAGGACAGTGATACTAGCTTCAAGTGCCTGTGTTCCAAGAGAAGAAAAGATCAGACCAAAAGCTCTAGAAGGCCACTATTTAATATGTATTCCAGGGGTAAGCAGCTAGGTTAATGAATTGACGTTATTGTCATTGAAGCTTACCCCATACCCCGGATTTTCAAGGTGGAGCTTCCAGGGGATGTCATGAACTTGACATGCCGGCAATGAATTTCCATTTAGTAACAGTTTGCCACGATCGAGCCCTAAGACTTGGAGGATATAGTTACACGAAACAGAAGACGAGGCGCCATTAGTGAGCATGTGGTTTGGGTGTGCACCCCGCATCTTGGCCGGAGATCGGTACCTCAGTGACCCATGACTTCTGGAAGCTTTCTGACATGAGCTGGAAGAAGATGAGGTTTTAGAGAGTTTAACTTTGGCTCTGGGATGATAAGAAACGTTGAGACGTTTCATGTTGCTGTCAAGATATCTAATAAGCTTTCAATGCTGAATTCTTATCGTAGCTAGTGATGATAAGCGAGTGCCGAGATGCGAGTTGGTGGAGTCTCGGGGGATCGATGCTTGACTCCACCAAATTTCCACTTGAGCTCTAGAATGTGGCCTAGGATATATACGGGTGTGCAGTTTGTTTATCTTTCCACATTGAAGAGTATCTTATAAGACATTGCCCTCAGAATAATACAATCTCCTCAGAAGATAGAAGAATGCAGAATATTGCTCAGGTGTATATGTCTCATCTCGGCTTCCAACGCCTATCTCTTGGCTTAGGGGAAACAAATAGCTTCCCTTCTTATCAGTGCTACGTCGTCACAGCGAACCAATAATTAGCGCCTGTTAGTGGCTGATAGTGATGCACTTCCCCGCGTTTCTATCTCGTCCAATGGACCAGGCCCTGGAGATACGCTGCCACGCCCCCCATGTCCATTCTTGAATCCCATTAAGGACCAGCACCTCCATGTTCTTGCGAGGACGATCTTCTCTCCTTTTTCATTTTACAGCTCCAACCTCTTCGTTTTTGCCAAGTGAATACGTGCAAAATGCAGACGAAAATATCAACAAAGTCGAATTGCAGAAGAGTTTCAAAGACAAAGAATGGCCCTAATCCACGATCTCGCTCTGGCTGTGTTACTTGCAAGGCCAAGCATGTAGGTTCAATCTTCTTGTTGTGATAACGCATACTGACTATCTAGACAAAATGCGATGAGACAAGACCAGAGTGTCTGAGATGTATTCGAAAGGGCGTCAAGTGCGGCGGTTACTGGAAGGAGTTTAAATGGTCCTTCAAGCATCAACCAGGCGAAGTCAACTTCGAGTTTGCAGCCCCAACTTCACCAACGTCTTCGCGAAGAAGCTCGACGATACAGCCCGAACCGTCATTCGTAGCGACACCTTCTGCGATATTCGATGTTCCGCTTGATACATCCGCTCCAGCGCTGGCTGAGGAGTTGCCAATTGAAGACAACACTTCAATCCTTGGTGACGCAAGTTGGGCGACGAGTTCGTCTGCCGAGTCGGATAATGATATCTTTGCGCGGTCGAATTCAATCGCCGAAGAGACTATGAGTGATATGACGGTTCAGAATGTCGATATGACATCTCAGGCTCTTACACCGACGAATGAGTCTCAATACTTCGAAGGAACGCCTCTCACTGTTGGTCTTATAACCGACACTTCATCCCTCCTCATCAGCAACTGGTTCGAACAAGTCTGTACATTATGGTCTGGCTTCGATTCAGACTTTAACCTCAATCGAAAACTCGCTCTTGAGCTATGCACGAGCTCGCAATCAGTGTTTAGTTCATTGCAGAGCATGTCTGCTGGCTTCTTATCTACGCGATTACCGCACATGAAACAATCGGCTATGTATTTCCTGCAAGCAGCCACTGGATCAGTTCTTTCAGAAGCAGAGGGAGTCATTCAGAATCCAGCTGTCGATAACATGCCTGCTGGGGCATTATTCTCGCTGTTTTGTCTGGGAACGACGGTGTGTTGGATCGACGCGAGACAACTAGGCCTACCATTCTTCCGATCAGCTCGCAAGATATTGAACCGCCTCAATCGCCGTATCTCCTCACTCTCAGCAAAAGACCTGGAACTCTTATCGTACTTCAACAGAAGCTTAACATACTGCGAAATGCTCCTTGCAGCGGTTCACCAAGACGATGCAGCTCTCGACACCGACGATCCAGCGACAGGCCCTCAAACCGACCCCTCAATGCAACTAGCCGAGCGATACATGGACGACTCACCACACCCGTGGACTGGCATTTCCCCGCTCGCATCTCAGCTCTTCGCACAAGCGATAAGACTCTGCCGAAGCTTCCGCCGTAATCTCAAACAGCCGAAAGAAACGGGGCGAGATTTCCAACGGGCTCTGGAGGAGATCCAAGAGGCGCAGCGGTTGGAGGAGAAGCTTCTGGGGCTCGAGTTTCATAATACCCTTTGCGTTGCTAGCACGGGAGATTATCGGACGCCTTCGCATCATCTTGCGCAGGTTGCTGAGGCTTATAAACTTGCTGCGCTGCTGCAGCTGTATCAGACTTTCCCGGATCTGGTGGCTTTGCGGTTGCCGACTGACTCTGTTCATGCGAATAGCCGGCATATTCCTTGGGAGGAGTGGATCATTCCGTTGAGCCTTCGGCTTGTTAATGTCTTGGAGCATATTCCGCCCAACTCTGGCACACGCTGCATCCAGCCTTTGCTGTACATCACCGCGAGTACAGGCCTTCGCTACGATACTACGACGATGCTCGACATTTCCAGCTCTTCCTTCGATGCAGGTATCGGCTCGTCAAGCTTCCAGACTGATCCCTTCTCCATGGATATGCTAGGCACTTCACCGCCACCTGCCAACCTAATATCCCGCATGTCCCTCGACATTAGTAACGCTCGGCATTTCATCACCGGTCGGCTGAACATGTTGGAAAGCAGTTTGCCGCCGAAACCGGTCATGATGGCGAAGGAGCTTATCAAGGCGATATGGGATGCGTATGACAGTGAAGCACCTGGGTCAGCTTCTGTACATTGGGTAGACGTGATGGAGGACAACAACTTGAGATCAATGTTTGGCTAGGAGTTTTTAATTAAGATTGTATATTGGATTAACGTTTGGAGTTTATAGGGAGATATCACAGTATGAGTTTAACTTGGGATATTGGCTTTAATTGAGGGCTTCACATATGAAGCATTCTAATCTATGAGATCCCGCTGTCCATGCCTTTCCGTCTATAGATCACCCAACTTTCGCGCACCAGTATAAAACGCCAACCCAGTATCCGGCGAAGAGAAAGTAAGCGTAGCGCCATTGGGGATGTAGAACACGTCCCCAGCCTTGGCCTCGACCTTTTGGCCCGTCGAGTCCTCAATGACAAAGTTCCCCTCGAGGATGATCTTGCACTCGTCGTACTTGTACGTGTACGTGAGAGGCTCGCCCTTGTTGACGCGGAAAAGGCCCATGGCCAGGGGCTTCTCGGCGCCCTCAGGCGTGGAGTGGATGTCGCCGATGAAGGTGTTGCCGCCTGAGAGAGGGGGGATCTCGAATGTGGATTGGGCTTTGGCGAAGTGCTTGAAGGAGGCCATTTTGATAGTGTTTTGGAGATTGATTGACTTTGAAGGGTTTGTTTGAGTGAACAGATGGATGGAGTGTTTGAGACAGAAGTAGATTGCTTGATGCTAGATACAGACAATCGAGGAAATGAACCTTTCATATACCCGTCTCTCCAGCCTCATTCTTACCCAAGATATTCGCTTACTTTAATTTCACACATAAGCGGCGAGGATAGCCATCACCAAACATTCATTCCCTCTTTGGAGCAATGTTACCGGAGTGTTTGCGGGGAACGATAAGATGGCGATAGCATGGTTTTGCCTATTTGGGTCAAGTTGTCCGGAGGTTCGAGATGGTGGGGTTTTCCGAGATGCGGAGGTCGCGGGGCGTGGAGTGTCCGTTTGGAGAAGCGATTTCCGGTTTGTGAAATGATAGATACGTAGCTTGGTTCTATGGGAGGGATTGATAGTGGGATGGTGGGTTAAAATGGGCGCTATGGCTGCTAGGAGTGTTGTGGTTGTGTATATATGTGTTGACTTACACAGCGGTTGTTGCACAGCAAAAGCACCTCTCTATTGTGCTTGCATCTCGGGGTAGTACCCTTCTTGTCTTTCTTGTCTGGGTCATCATGGGCTTTACATTATCATCCTTCGGTCCTCACGAGGCCGTGATACTCCTCAGCATCATAACAAGCCTCGCCCTTCTGGGCTACAAGCTCAACGACATCATCCAAAGCCGCAAAAGCTTCCGCTACAAAAGCAAACTCCCTCCCGTATCATCAAACTACCAGCCAAGCGACTACAAAACCCCCATCCCAGAACCCTACCCCAACTGGTCCATCGACAAGACCAAGCCCCTCCCCTACAGAGCATTCCGCTATGGTCCCAACTACCAAGTCACCATGGGTCTGCGGACATGTCCCGTAGAAGAGTGGATTGAGCTGGATAACCACTATCCGAAATACCACGCTGATAAAGCTGCGAGGATCAAGGAGAGGGGGACCAAGTGTGTTGATACGCACCCTGATGCGTACCCCGCTGCTATTGAGCTTCTGCAGGAGTTGGCTGATTATCTACCCGCGAGATATCCAAGTCTTTTTGAACGGACGGCTGTTGGGATCAAGAACAAATGGTCTGGCGAAGACTTCAACATTGTTGAGCGTCCACTGGCTGAAGATCCCATGGCAATCTGCTCCCGTCTCATCCAAGATGATCTAGCAATCATGATTGAACGTCCCGATGGCCAATACTATCTCCTCGCCGGCGCAATCCTCCTCGCTGGTTTCTGGCGTCTCACAGACAAATACGGCATGTCCCTCTCCGAAATCCACACATCAGGCGATGTCCCCCATTTCAAGGAGAAGCTCGAAACAGGAATGTGCAAGTTCTTCAAGCGCCTGCGCCCAGAAACAGTCTACAACCGCAACAACTACTTCCTCCAAGTCGACGACAGTCTGGCCTGGAGCTGGAGTATCGGCAGTGAAGACGCACCCTCTGTGAGCTGGAGCACCGCTGAGAAGGACAGGGCTGTTGAGCACCACATGTTTCGATCTGAGCGACAGTCTCTCCGTCGGTTGCCAAAGACTGGTGGTGTGGTGTTTACTATCCGGACGTATTTCCACCCCGTGACGGAGATTGCGCAGGAGGATTATGTTCCGGGGAGATTGGCGAGTGCGGTTAGGAGTTGGGATGATAAGGTTGCGAATTATAAGGGCAAGCAGAAGTATGGTGAGGTGCTGTTGGAGTATCTTGATAGAGAGCATGAGAAGCAGTTGGCGAGGGGGTTGGATGTTGAGAAGGAGGGCGAGATTAGGAAATACCCTTGGTAGATGGTCATTCCGAGTTGGTAGAATAATCTTATGTCTGTTATGCATTATTTTGATAGATGGACGAGCCATAAACGAAGCATTTGTTTGGACTTCTACGGTCAAGGTTTTCATGGCAAAGATAATCACCGATTGTTAATGACTGGCTTGTTCAACCTTTCTGAGAGTCTCTCCCTTTCAAGCTATGTGCACATCAGTTTGTAAAGTGAAGCCATCACGAGATATCGAGCTCAGAGCCTACAAAGTGTATAAGGAATAAGTTAGAATCGCTGCATAAGATCTCAACATCTACTGCTTCACTCAATTGACAGTCCACTTCCTCTCCCATCCCGGGAAGAACGGATTCTCCGCCAACGTAGTAACCTCCCAATCCTTGGGGATCATCCCCTTCTCAATCTGCTCCCTCTCCCATTTCCTCAGCGTCGGCTTCGTAACATGCTCAACATGCCATGTACCCTTGTACTTCATAATGTTCTCCTTCCCCTCGTTCAACACCTTCAGCACCAGGGAGGGCACATACGGTTCATCTCTAAACTCGGTCAACGGTGTGAATAATGCCTTGAAGTTGAAGACGATAGCGCCTGAAAGAGGTAGGCGACGCAGGGTCTGCCAGTCAACTCGAAGAGAAACGTCTTCTTCGGTAAGAGACGGGTTTTGAACTTCTCGAGTCTTGAACTCGGGGTCTTCGGAGGGGACGAAGAGCGGTTGACCGACTTCAAGACCCCAGGATCCGCGCTGGATGGGACTGCTGGTAGGCATTTTGGTAAAGAATCTGCCATCCAGTTAGCAACATTACAATGTGCCCGGCTGCAAGTTGACGTACCGGTCCATGCTAAACTCCATCTTCTCCTTGTAATCAGGCACGTGGGTATGTATCTCAGGCAATCCCAGTCCAATCTTCTCACTGAGTTTCCACCCAACAGAGGAGCAAATCACACCAGCTCTAAAGCAATACCGCCCTGTCGCAGGATCCCGCAGTGTGAGTGCGAAGTCCTCGGGGACGTGGTTGAGGAGGAAGAGCAGAGGCTCGGTCTGATTAAGATCTTCCTTGACTGCCAGAATGTGGTTGACAAATACTTTGCCGTGGAGTTCAAATGCTTGAGGATACCGCGCGCAGAGGAACTGAATGACCATCTCCATGAGCTCTTTGCATGCGAGCTCAGAGCCGGGCAAGGCCTGGAGGACATCTTTGCCGTGCTTTGCGTAGAGGGTTTGTCGCTGAGCGACGCGTTCGCGATACGTGTTCTCTATCTCTAGCCAGAAGTCTGGATCCATTTTCTTCAACGCTTTACATGGTGTTAGTCATTCGTAGCTGTATTCGAGGCGATGGGTAGAACTTACACATGGTCTGGTGATAAGCCCATCGGAATGGGCGATACGGTCTCGGCATTGCATTGTCGACATTGAAGCTCTTGAGAGACTCTGGTAGAGGGACGCCTGACAGCTTTGCATAATCGGGGAAGTCTCCCAGTCTTCTGATCTCATCGACGCTGAAGCTGGTAAAGTTGAATGTGTTGGGATTGGCTTGACGATAGTCCTCGTCGAGCCTCAGAAGAGGCTTTGATGCCACAGAAAGGTCAACATCGCCAGAGCCAAATTCTGGCGATATTTCAGGAAGAGCGTGTCTCTGCGATGGAGGATAGACAGTAGTATAGTCTACTGGCGCAGTCCTCTTTACAGGTTCTGGCGGGGGAGATGATGAATACGCATATCGATTGAGAGCCTTTCGCTTGTACACAAGAGCATGAGCCAAGAGACCCAAACACGCACAAGCACTGGCACAAAACGATACAACAAGTACAGTATGAACCGTACTATGATGAAGACTCTCCGAAAAGACAAGCATGATGAAGAATATCCTTCCCAAGCAAACAATGGTATCGAGTAATTACAGAGTCACACTTACAACCATCTACACAGCAGCCTTCTTTTTCTTTATGCCGTACCTGCCTCCACGTCAAGCATATCGTCAAGATAAACGCCAGCGAACCCCAAATCTGGTTACACTTCGAGGGCGCCTGCGGGTTAACATAACCCTTTTAGGATGGTCGAGTGAGAGTCGAAACGCGGGGTACGGTAGCTTATCGCGATAGAGGGTGACGTAGGATTGACAGTCCCGAGATAGGGGACGTATCTATGGCACGGATGGGGAAATGTCTTACGGTTGTGGTGGGTGGGGTTGGGCTTCTTATCGTGGTGTTGTTGATGCTGACTTGGTCAGATGATGCTGTGTATGCTTCTGTAGTTGGACAAACACTCCGGTACCCGCGCTGGATATGCATGTCCAGGTCATTTGGATACTTCCGCGTTGTATGTCCTATAATTTCATAGCGGGAAGTGTTATGTGTTGATTCGACCTTGTGGCTGGACTTTGTGTAAGTGGTGGCTAACTATAGACAGCCATCCTTTCATCAAAGATTGATGCCGGTCAGTAGTGGACTTTTACACAAGTCAGAGGGTAGAGGTGAATCTATTCTTAGCTTTAGCCAGTATCACGCTGAACCAATAAAATCATCCGAGTATATAGCTGTTATGCTTCAAGGCTGGAAGCGACGTATAGGTTGACGGAATCCTCACACAACCTAGCTTGTTTGAAATAGCTCGACCGTCTCTTTATTTAAAGAAAAAAGAAAAAGAGAAAAAAAGAAAAAAGAAAAAAAAGGAATTATTGCCGTGTTCCCTTCCATTTACAATCTGCAGCATTGTTGTATAGTTCATTGAGTGAGCTTTCTGAAGTTCCGCATATTGATCAATGAATTACACTGCCTCTGTACTTATAAATTGACTAGCCATGACTGATCTAGTCATTCCGTAAGATGGAAGAACTATATGATTTGCAAATAAGCCAAGATATTATGTTGAATATTGTCCCAATCTTTGCATGATGGAATTAGATATAAACAACTGTTATAGCACAATCTCCAAGACCCACCGAGAGTTATTCAGCGAGTATTGAACTACTGATTTATACAAAATCTCAATTCGAGAACTCATTACCCCAGTTTTTATTTGAAGGATCGAAATATAGTGCAACCTAATAATCACACATATCGGAGATACAAGTAATGTACACTGGCGGGGATAGTGCTTATGTCCGCACGTCATGCCATGGGTATAGGGTTCTGACATTTACAACAAATCTTACGTGTTCCTCAACCTCATCTTCCCTCCTACAACATCACAAAACTCGCAAAAGAAAATCAGAAATATTGATAATGTGGGACACTTTCTTCTACCGCGGCACCTTTGTCGTCTCGGTCATACCAGGCCTCCTCGGCATCAGCTCAATGCTCCGACCTGAGGCCGTCCTCAAGATGGTCAAGTTTCCCATTCCGGCCGATCCTCAGAGCCGAAAGACCTGCCTGTCCCTCGCACGTCTGCAAGGAGCACGAAACATTGTTATCTCTTACCTCTTTATCAACAACGCCTTGACCGGAGACAAGAAGCTCATGGGGATGGGGTTGCTTGGAGCCCTTTTCATGCTGACGACTGATGGCTTCGTGAGCAAGTCGCTGATTGGGGGGAATGAGTGGTTTCATTGGGGATATATACCTATCTTTGTTGCTTTCATTGGTGGTTTGCTGTATGAGGGGTGAGGGATGCCAGTACGTGGTGATGGGCGAGAGTCGACTCCCGGCCAGAGCTGTTGTATTGCATTGACCTTTGAAGAAGCTCTTGGCTGCGTTTTTTTGACGATGATATCCCTCCTGTCTATTGTCCAAAGTTACTCAGGGCTGGCGAGGAGCGTTGAGATTCTGAAGGACAAGTTAACTTTCTCTCTAAGAAATATGCTTTTATTACTTCCTTGATGCAAAAAGCGTTTGACACGTTGTATCTCTTGAAAACTTAATGTCCTAAGCCCATAATTGGAAAGTTCTCCGTACAGCTATGACAAGTGTTGAGCTCCAACTAGCTCTATCTCACTGCTAATAGTGCCCAAGTGTACACAATGCAGATTAGACTGCATAGGTAACTAAGAAATGAACTTGCTTAAAAATTTGACCATTTGTTTACATCCTAGTTCTGCTTAGTAGGGTTGGATATCTTGACTTATATAGCCTGTTTGTGCTTGTTTTTTGCTGTTGAATAACTTAGGCGTCCAGACTGATAAAGCCTTTTTTATCTAAGATATAATCATACAAGTCAATCCGTTTCGATTTTGGTATGTAATAGAAGCTCGAAATGAATTAAAGTAGACACTACTGGTTGAAAATCGACTTGGAAGGACAGAAGGAAGTCGCACCTTCCGTCTCGTCAGTTGGCTGCCAACGTATGCGGATAGTTCACGATGCCCTCACTCCATGAAACAGATGCTTCAACCTTCAGGCCTTGACTTGATCAAAAAGGAATAACAGCAAAAGAATTTTCTCGTCTCAACCGTTGGTTTCAATGCTGCTCGAATGGCAACGGAGAATTTTACCACTAAACCAATTACGCTGATAGAGGCGGTTGAGAACCCAATTGGATGCGCTGTGACAGTCGGTTTGAAAATAGGGACTATACCGGCCTCTGCCCTGGGCTGTTTAGGACGGAAGGTATAGGTACAACGTTGGAACAGCCGTTCTCTCTTGAAGACGGCCATGCTTCCCAAACATAGACATACTAATTTCTAACCAAATCTGTTCTGAGCTTTATTTCAGGCTCCGACATCCTCACACAACATTCTGAGTTGTCAAGTCTGAGAATTGGCTGCTAGCTGAAAACTGAGGGTTGGAAGAGTGATACATAGGAGGGAGGATACTCTAATTACCAATCTCTGTACGTTCTATTTCAACCAGCTGGGCAATCTAATCGAATGAACTCAATGCCCGGCTCCAAAGAATGCAGTCAATGAATGCTTTTCGCTTATCAAAGTTCCTATTTGAGAATCCGGGCCTAACTAGGAAATTAACAAGGCCGACACAACTCCCCAGCCTCATTCTTTACGCCAAACCCAGAGACTTCAAAGCCAATTCAATTAATATCTCATCTTGGCTCTGGCTGCCAATGTCTCAAAGCCCGGCAGTTGATACGAGGAAAGAAAAGGGGTTGCATTTCGCGGATCTTACTTATCCCGAGCTCCAACGCCCGCACGTGAGACGAGGCTCTCCACCTCATCTCAGGATTCTCATCAATCTGAAGCTGACATGAAAGCTCAGCATCATTAATTTATACGCAATTGATTCTCTGCGCCTTGAAATTTACTCCCTCGTCGCTCTTTTCTACTTTTTTCGCCAAAATGCCGTCGCCGATCGTTGCCGCTACACTTCAGGCTGCGGGCCTGTCGACCATCTCTAATATCTTTGCCCAGATGATTGAGGCTCGTCAACAGAGTGTAAGTTTGACGATATGAATAGACGTTTCACCACTTTTTTGAATCTAGAATCTCCATTTTTGGCGGTAGGATGTTGTTAAAGTTCACTGGCTAATTTCCGCAGCGCCCGGTCTCCCTAGACATCATCCAGCTTCTGCGCTTTGTCTCTCTTACATTGATGACCGCGCCTCCAAACTATCACTGGCAAGGATACCTGGAGCGAACATTCCCCGCCTATCCTGCGGGTCGAGGACCCCGGCTTGGGCGTCTGAATGATCTTGAGATGCAGCCGACCGAAGATGCACCCGAGCTCAAGGAGGGATACGAGGAGCGCATGGCGCAGATCAACAAGGACAGAGAGCCTCAGTTCAGTATGCGCAACACTTTGACAAAGTGGTTCGTCGATTGTATCACTGCAGGGGCTATAATGAACACGATTGCGTTTTTGATCATCATGGGTCTTCTCAAAGGTCAGGGCGGTTCTCAGATTTGGAGCAATATCAAGACTGTGAGTTAATGATCTCTGTACATGAGCTATTCTAACATCTTGCAGGAAACCATCCCCATCATTGTGGCTGGCTACAAGATTTGGCCTGTTGCATCCATCATCAGCTTCACCTTCATCCCTGTCCACCGACGAATCGTGTTTTTGAGCTTCATCGGTCTTCTATGGGGAATCTACATGAGTCTGGTTGCTTCAAGAGTCTAGGTCGTTTGCGATTCTTTATTCACTTTCGTTGTATTGTCATAAGCGAAGGCCGAGTTTGGCAGGCTTTGTGTTTTTCATGTATGTGTGCCATGAGGGAAACCCCTCTACTAGCTGAATTCGTTTGGTAAAGCTCGCCTAACCTACATCCCGTTATACTGTTGCAGCGTTGAATCGGAATGAACTTTAGTACAATGAAAATAACGAGTACATTGAGCTGGCATCCAAGAAGAAAGATTCATTCAATAGTGTCCGTGGGTATTCGACATCTACCAGCCAGATTGGTTTGCTTTGATTTTACGTTCGAAAGGGCCAAAAGCGCATCTACCAGATCAACTGTCCAAGTCTTTTTCTTTGATGTAGTTAGTTGAAGGTATCAAATACAAATTATTATTGTTGGTTATTGTTCATCTTATTGCTCAGTGTTCAGCCCCCCAACGGACTCTTATTCAGTGTTCTGAAAACAACTCTCGACAGACAGTGAACGGCCGTCTCAAACGATAACGATCAATATTATTTCCCCCTATATAAACCTCCCATATTCCTTTATGACCAGGTAGATTTTTCATCCCTCAACCAACTGTCTCAACCACCTCAAGCAATCTTCAAACTCACCCCATTTACCAACATACAACATCACAATCCCACAGCGCTCTCCCTTATACACACACTCCCACTCACAACCGCAAACATGCCTGACTTCCGACCCCTCTTCTTCATCGCCAAGGTCTTGACCTGCTGTTGCTGCTGCAGTCGTCGCAAGCCAGAGAATGCTCAAGCTTCCAATCACCCCTACGGCACCGGGCATGACCAGCGAACAAGGATCAGCAGTGAGAGCGTTTCTGACTACTCCGAATATTCGGTGTCCCCGGCATATCCAGGTGGCCCTATGAATCTAGTTCATCCTGATGAATTTGAGGACTTTGACGAGTTGGACGAAGTGCATGGGCGAGATGAGTTTGGTTCTGACTTACAAAAGTCCAGATCTCTTGTGCCGTGCCCCCCTACGCCTCGTCCATCTTCGCCTGCCACTCCCGAGCCTGGTGCTACTATGTCTAGTGCTGCTGAGCCGGATGGAACGAGGCCTGGTACTTCTGGGTCTGTTGCCGCCAAGACTATTTCAGATGAGCCCATTGCTGCTACATCTGTTATAGCTGAGCCTACTGCTGCCGAACCTGTTACCGAGAAACATATCACCAGTGAGCCCGGCACTCCCAAGCCTGCTGTTGTTGAACCAGTTACAGATGAGCCTTCTACCATTAAAGTTGTTGTAGCTGAGCCTGGCGCTACTGGGTCCACCACCAAAAAGCCTGCTGATGAGCCCATTGCTACTAAGCTTCCTGGCCCAGCACCTATTACAGATGAGCCTGCTACAACCAAGTCTGTTGCCACTGAGTCTGAGCCTGAGCCCAAGCCTGTTGAGGCTGGTCCTACAGAGACCAAAACTGATCGAACTAACTTTGTTAATGTTGATCTGGAGGAGGCTAGTCCTTGCAAGTCGGGTCTCGAGGCCAGTGAGGTTAGAGATGGTACCACTGAGGCCAGCTCTGGCGCGGTTGGTCCTACAGAGAACAAGGACGAGGATAAGGACAAGGACAAGGTCTCAGAGTAAGGCATGGGTTGGAAAGGGTTCAGTATGGTTTCGTTCGGAGTTCGGCTTCGGCTTGGCGAAGGATTGGATGGTGGATGAAGTGGTGATGGAACTTAGTTGACATGAAAGGGAATTTGCTCATTCAGTTTCTTGGTGTCTTGATATATAAACTGAAACAAAACTGCATCTTGACATCATTTACGGTATCAAGTCTGATCATTGTGTTCAACTTGGTGACTATGCAAATATCTGTACGGTGAATGAGCTACAAGGCAGCCTTTTACCCACGATAATTTGCAACGTCACCTCGAATTAACTGAAATTAGTACTCTTAGACCTTCCACTATAGGAAGGACACACAACGGCCAAGTTGGTCGGGCAACTCAGTTGATAGGCGAATGCAGTGATGATGGGCGGTTGAAAATGTCGCGTGCATTTTCAAACCCCCGAGAAACATTTTGCACGGTTCATGCTGCAGATTTTAATGCGGGGTTTACATGACCAGGGACCGGGTTATCAGAGACTGGCGGCTCGAACAGGGCATAAGGAAGCAAAACTGAAGTGCCAATGCCAGGTTTGTGCATAATGCATTAGAGGCTGCAAGACCCTGCAGCGGGTATCCATGGGTGGGTGGTGGCCTCAAAACCGTATTTCAGGCCCCCTTCCAGTCCAAATGCCGAGGATTGGGTAATACAGACATGAATAAATGTGACATGCCAAAATAGAGTGATAAGGCTGAGGGGAGATATCCATCACCCTTGGTTGGTTTTTGTTACCAAAACTTGCCGATGACGAATAATGAAGACATTTCTTACATACGCCTCTTCTCGCCCAGTCATGAGTCATGTTATGCCTCTCTTCCATGCTTTGAGTCAGGAGGCTCACCGACAGAAAGTCATGCCACGAATTTGTTGGTTGGATGAGGTCCATGAATACGTTGGCAGTTTCATATATTATGGATAGATTCAAGCCACTTGATCCACAGAGCAAATTTTCATGCGTCCTTTCGTTGAGCATTGTCCATGTCGAGATAACGAATGTATCCAGACATGTAGGCCAAGCCACTTCACTATCACAGACATCACAGCAGCAAAGGTCGGGTCAGGAGATACACAAGACGATGGTCGTGAAAGAGAGGAAACAGAATATGCAATTTTAGCGAGCAAGTGATGAATGAAATAACACAGTAATCTTCTAACCAAGTTGCGGATATCATTCCAGAGACGCCTGTGAAATAACCAAGTGAACCCATCCCAAGAAGCACTATTCGCAAGTTGATATGTCATGGCGATTTCCCCGGACATGGCGCATCGTTCTGCCAGACTTGATTCACATCTCGTGAGAATTGCGCTGTTAGATCGCGGATTTTGCTATGATTTATCAGCCACGTCATAGAGCTCATCCGTGCTGACATACGAGAGCTTTGTGAGATCAACATCCATAGAGACGACAGTAGACAGATCGGAAAGATGATTGTTGACCATGGCTTGCTCATGCGCATCAACCACTGCCTGCTGAACCTGCCGGCTTTCCACCAGAGCATCTGTCATCTGTGCCCATGCCTGCGCAGCCTGGGTGAGATAGTCGCCAATATCGGCGACGATGGTACTGTTCGTCTGGTCGGAGACGGGTGTTTGCTTGGCCATAGTCCTCGATGTAACCTGAAGATGTTGAACAAGAGCGAGTAACTGCTGAGTAGACTGAGTGTCGTATTGGGGATGCACAACGGTAGCTCTGTTTTGAGGATTCATTGGAGTAGAGTAATGATCAAATAATTGTGCGAGGAGATGAATAGTGGTCGTGTGAGATGTAAAGATACAGTTGCAGGTAGGTGTGATAAAAGTGCAAAGTGAGAATGTGTAATGTAATTTACGCTCGGCTCGAGTATAAGACACGGTCGGACACAAACGGAAATATACACGGGGAAAAGGAAATATGATCTGAGCTGAGCTGAAAATGTCTCTAAAATGGAATGTGAAATTGTAAAAGGGCGAAACGCCCCAAAAAAAAAAGTGTGTGAGTGAGAGAGTGAGTGAGCGAGCTTTGTGCAGGCTGCGTGTGCGTGGGTGCGTCTGAGCGGGTGGAGCCACACAAAAGGGGAAAATACGGCGCAGCACAAAGAAGCAAGCAAGTGAGAGAGTGAGAAGAGAAGAGACAACAAGGCCAGCACAACAACAGATAGACTCGAGTTAATTTAGCGCTCTCAATGGAGTCCAGTGCAAGGTTAGAATCTGAGGAGAGAACAGAGCCCACTAAAGTTTACTTATTTAGAGGAAGTGTTAGTTAGTTCTTCTAGAAGCACAGCATGATGATGGTGTTGTCTCTTTTCTCTTCTCTCAGTGGCGGGATCGGCAATAGTTCCGGGGGGGTGAAGATGAGAAACAGGCCATCCCACCAACATTACATGCACCCTTGGTAGAAAAAGGAAATAAGACGGGACTTGAAAGCGAGTGGCATGGATGGATTGCCAAGAGAAAGCGGAAGTGAGAGGGGAGGGTAAAGAAACTGACATGTTTATGTGACATTATCAAGAATGACATCAGTGAGCGATTGTTCAATCCCGAGTAGTGTATTCGGAGCTATTTGGCCCCTCTTCCCCGCCATGTCTCCTAAAGAGCAATCGATCTAGTCTGTAAAGTTAGTTAATGGATCTGTAGATATCGCCAAGATAATCGAGCAGAGAGAGAGTAAAAATACGCAGTGAGACTCCTCCCATCTTGTCTCTTCCTGCATCGGCCAAGTCCGAAACAAAAAGAAGGGACACGCCCGGAAAGACAAAGAAAAAAAAAGAGGATGATCTGACGATATGTTTTACCGGCAAACGCACCCGGGAAAGTCAAGTCAAGTTTGGGGTTACACAAAAAGGAAAGCAAATTAAAATATGCGGTGAACAGAGGGGAGAGGGGGGGAAGAGAGAGACATTGGCGCTAATGCACCCGAAACAATGGTTCGGTATCCAACCATGGGAGAGAGAAATACGCCGAATGGATGGGCTTAGCTCCCGGTGCATCCACACCTACCTACCATTAGGCTACTAAAAAAAGTAAAGAGATAACACTGACAGGCGACACACTCGACGCTGGCATTGACATTGATTGACATTGACAGGGTGCGCGACAATGGAATCGCCATGGAAGGTTGATTTCTGACGAATTCTTCTCAGAAAAAGCAAATCAATTTGCATGTCGTGCAGATCCCGAATGTCAGTTTGCTTCCGAGGTACAGTACAGTACGGGTTTCAGAACGTTTGCAGTGGTGCATGGTTGTCCTGTCAGTGCTGCACTTCAGGGGGTGTCTCCCTGTCTGCTCTCTACGACCGCTATCATTAGGCATCGGAATAGTTATCTCCATCACATCCATCACTTGTCATCCCGTAGAAAACGTGATATCATCTGTGAAATGTGATTTCACGAATCATGTCTCAAGCCATCAGCATGCTTTCCGCCAGGTTTCAAGAGTCATTCCATCCTCCCAAGCAAGGGTCTCTCCCCCAAATACAACCCTGTCCTACCTACAGCAGGTAGCATGCATACAAAACGTCAATCTTGCTTGGGGGCCCCCCCCGGGGGGGGGGGGGGGGTCAACAAACACCTACACGATTTCGGCATATGAAAAAAAGTAATCCTGCCATGTTTCGGTCGTACAGACCGTGTTTCCACCCCGGTGAGATGTAAGGGCGGGACTCGTGATGCACAGCCATAACCCACCCTTGCAAAAGCTGGACGCATTTCCCTGACGCATGCTACGATAATTCGCGGTTGGACGTGCTTTTGCTGCGTCATCTTGCACCTGGTGACTCCCGGTTGCCACGTTGTTTGGGTCTGGAACGCGGCTGTTGGGAATAGGACATGTCACTTTTTTGGGGAGGGGAGGCTGAAGAGACAACAACCGACTGACAGCGGATGTTTACTCCCGGTTCTGACAGCTTGGGCGGTAAGATATCAGTTTCCAAGCGATGCTTGCTTACATTGAGTCATCTGTTTGTGAGCACCTCATCTCATGTCTGTAGCAGCAAACAGTCACGGTCACAGTTGTCCACCGACCTACACATATGTATTCTCATCAACCTCTCTTTGTTCTCCGTGGACCATGATGTCTTCACGATTGCAGTAAAAAAAACCCTTCCCAATGACGAAAGAAATCAGCTGCAAGAAAAGACCCTGCATCTCAAGTTCGCCACGAGATCTGAATGTGATATCTTTTCCATCTGACATGGCGCACAGAGAAAACATCATGACAATCAGCCAATCAAATCCCCTCCCCTCTCTTCTCCCCGGAAAAGAGATGATATCTACTCAGGCTCATCAGCTGAACAAACGCCAACCATTCATTTACCGCACCACCTTGGCCTTGGACCCCCAGTCAGAACGACTAAGCTCATAAAGTATTCCTTGCGAATCATACACAACATTACCGAATCCCCCTCCTCAGAGACACTCTATCCATCGTATCCCCCTTGCAAGTTAAACTAATGCGTGTAAGTTAGTGTCACTTCGGCCACTAATGCAGTCTATGCCGGTGATCCATGTCGGTGGGGTTCTCTTTGTTCAGCAGCACCCGACGTCAAGAGATGATCTCGGAGTCTAGCGCTCGGTGGTCCGATGTTAATACCCTTCGCTAAGGATTGGCTGTACAACGCTAAGGCTGAGAGTGTACATATTGTTATCTCGGGGGGGGGCGTTTGGAGATACCGCAAGCTTTATCGTTTGCGGGGGAGTGCGGAGGAATGAGAAAACAAGGCCAGAGATTTTTTTTAACTTAGGCTATCAAGCAGAACTGATAGGGATTCATGGAAACTCGCTAAAGGTCGAGCAAATCATCGCAGCCTCGCAGCTCAAGGCTATAAATATTCAGCTGTGTCTCGTAGAAATCAACCAAAAGACTTCAACTAGAATCACATCACCTATTCTCCAAGTTGCCTCACCATGAGTAAACCATCTATCCTCGTCATCGGCGGAGGTGTCTTTGGAACCTCAACCGCATACCATCTCGTCCAACGCGGCTACACCAACGTCACAGTGGTCGATCGTTTCGAGGCCCCATCTCGCGACTCGGCCGGCACTGACCTGAACAAGGTTATCCGCGCAGACTATCCCAACCCGTACTACGCCCAGCTCGGCCTCGAGACCCTTGGCGTGTGGAAAGATCCAGACTCTCTCTTCAAGGGTCTGTATCGCGAGTCGGGATGGATCATGGGGGGTCATGAGGAGACGAATCAGTGGTTGGAGAAGGCTAAAGACTTGGCCGAGAAGAAGGGGAGGAAGGGAGTGGAGTATCTGGATGTCGAGAGGATTAGAGAGAAGTGGCCTGCCTTGACTGGGGAGTTCCCGGGCTGGACTAATCTGTACAGTCCTGAGGCCGGTTGGGTAACATCAAGACTCCATATCTATCGATTCTCTTGACTGACTTGTTCTAGGTCCCCTCAGGCCAAGCCCTTCTCCGCATGGCCAGAGCTGCAGAGAAGAATGGCGTAAAGTACATCACCGGCCATGCTGGTCAGATCAAGGAGCTCGTATACGAGGACGGAACCTGCAAGGGTGCCGTTGCCGCTAACGGGCAGATTCACCTCGCCGATAAAGTCATTGTTGCAGCTGGAGCAGGTCTCCCGGCTCTCGTCGACGGAGCTAGAACTGATGTCAGAGCGGAGACTTCGGTAATCTGTGTGATGAAGCTTGAGCCACATGAGATTGAAAAATACAAGGACATTCCCATCATTGATGATTTTGAGCAGGGTATTTTGACACTGAAACTTTTGATGAAAGGAGAGCTAATGGTGGGCAGGCATCATCTTTCCTCCCGATGAGAATGGCCTCATCAAGCTATGCAGTGTTCGGCTTGTGACCAACTACTTCAACCATGTGCACTCTGGCGCTTCAGTCTTGCATTCGGTGGGAGACTATCCATTCGATGGATGCCCCAAGGAACTTGAGGTCGAGATTCGAAAGTTTGTTCGAGAAATGATCCCTGAACTCGCAGATCGACCCTTTGTCCACACCCGTCAATGCTGGTAAGTGCTCTTCCTTATCAAACCACTTATACCTAACACCTCAATCAGGGACGGCATGGCCTCAGACCTCAACTTCCGCATCTGCCCTTATCCTGGCACAGAGAATCTCTATATAGCCACAGCCGGCTCAAACCACGGCTTCAAGTTCCTCCCAATCATTGGAAAGTACGTAGTCGACCTTTTAGAGGATTCCCTCGATTCGGGCCTCAAGAATCTCTGGAGCTGGAAATTCGGAGAGAAACCCGATGATTTCCAAGATCCTCATCCTTTCCCCCGCAGAGACTTGAACGAGCTGACGGGTTGGGAGGGGAGAAACGCTCCAGCGGAGGGAAAGCTGCCTTGGACGTGGAGCCGCAGTCGTCTCTAGGGGGGTGTAGATGTAGTAGATAGATAGGTTTACTCACATCTCACGACTGGAAATCTTCAAACAAGTAGATCCGCCAATGCAGGCCTAGACAGGGAGTAGAAATCATCACATGACAAAGCACTAGTTAGTGGGAGAGGCTAGGGGATGCAAGAAAACTTAGGGCCTCATATCTGAGTGACGAAAAGACTTAGGCAAGCTTAGTATGTCTTGTTAGTAGGTTAGATCAGCTTATTTTAGCAACCTGATTCAACGTCACAAGTTTTCTTGCTCCCTGTGGAGAGATCCGCTCGTATGGATCAACGTAGGAACGCTAAAGTTTGAACTATCTTGAGATTTATCAATTAGCGTTGTTTTCTCTGAGCGGCTCTGTTTTCTCACTTGGTCTCCTCCGTGGCGATGTTTGAGTTAATTTCCTCATCGATTGAGGCAATGGAAGTTTATTACCGGTTTTAGACTGTCAAGATGGTATCCAATGCCGTGAATGCCCGCCCGTCGATACCTATAGGGTACTCCAAGCGGCCAATCTTGACTCATTAGGTCATTTTCCAGTCATTGAGTGGCTTTCGTATAAAACCGCAAATAGTTTCGTTTTTGCTTTTTATTCTTTTAGGTCAAATAACTAATCTATTTATTAATTATCTGACCATTTGGTGGCTCTTACAAGGGACTTCAAGGTTTCCTAGTGGAGTATCATATATGTGACTCGTCATTATCTTGCATCCGTCTCACTGCACTAACATGGGCAAATTCCAGGGTCGCAAGCTCGTGGCCTGCACGGCATGCCATTCTCAAAAGTTAAAATGCAGTGGAGGTGCGTATTTCAATTTGGCCATCCAGCTCAATTGCTGATCATATGTAGACAATCCATGCCACCGCTGCATTCAGCGAAACAGAGAATGTGTATATCCAAAGAAAGACAAATTCATCACAGTGCCAGAGAGCTACCTTCGTGATATAGAAGAAAAGGCCAGCATCAACAGCCAGTTCAGCTTCTTGGCTGGAACGGAAGATTCAACAGCGCTTTTCGATACAAACCAGTTCTCTCCCACAAGCGAAACTAGCCACTTGAAAGATTCATGTCCAGCAGAAGTCTTTATACAAAAGCTGACAGATATCTCTGCCTTACTACACCCATATATACAGACCGATTCCTGCCAGCAACTGCAAGTTGGTGAAGCCGGTGAATTTGTTCCCTTTCGTCTGAAATCTGAGCATGGAGGTTAGTGACCGAAGACAAATCAAGACAAGACAAAGACTTATTCGTAATTCTCTTGTCTAGGGTCTGATGCATTAGTCAAATTCCCATCTGAAAAGCGAGTCATGTGTCTTTTGCGTACCTTTGAGGAGGCAAACAATGAATATCATTGGTTTCTCCGTCAGCGCTTTAGAGAGCGAATAGGGCAGACATACTCCAATCCTACAAGTCACGCCAACGATAGAAATTGGTTCTGCCAACTATCCCTTGTCTTAGCTCTGGGCCAGGCTCTGGAGAAAGAACCAAAACAGGAATCTGCAGAGACAGGTGACCCGTCGGATTTCAGTCAACCTTCAGCTTCATTAGATCTTTTCGAGCAAGCTGTGTCTCTACTCAACATTTCGGAGACTCTAACATTGGAGAATCTTGAGGCATTAAATCTTATGGTGAGCCAAAAATTCTGTCCCAGAGGGGTTGCGAGAAGTAGTTGACCGCTGCATAGGCTTATTACTGCCACTTTACCAATCGCCCGAATACAGCTTTCGTCTACATCAGCCAGAGCATAGCCATAGCAAGACTGCTTCAACTTGATGATCCAAAAACATATCAATCTAAAGTCCCAGCGCGGCCAGATAGTAAAAGCCAACGCATTACTAATGAGCATATGCTTCGGCTATGGTGGACGGCCATCTGTCTGGATAAGGAGCTTGCTTCGGAACTGGAAACGACGCCAGTATACTCGAGCCCTTCTCTAGAGTTACCGTTACCGTCTTCAGAAGGCTTACTCCCCGAGGATGAAGAGGAGTTATTCGATCTAGAGCTGCTGTTGGCAGAGATTCAGTCTTGAATTACTGACGCACCCGTCCAGCCACCATAGCTTGATGAGGACTATGGAGTCATGGGGTTGAAATACCAAGATGGGGGTCCGATGGAACAGTCATCCAAGGACAACAGAGAGGTTCTCTGCTTCGTGCTTCATCTAGTCATAGGTATGTACTCACAGTCGAGTAATTGTTTGATTCTCTCTCTACGGGGTCATAACATCGCAGGTAGTGGTTCTTGGTGCATGGCCTGGCAATGGAACGGCTTCTTTATGACACCGCTGTGGAGTTGAGTCTACTTAGTCCTAATTCGGGTTTGAATTGTAGCCTTCATAGTCAGTCTTGTAACTGATGATCTGCATAAGCGTCAAGCCATTGGACCGAGAATCGGCCTCGTATTCGATGTTTCGTATGACTATGCTGTTACCGAGTGGCCAAGCTGATGTACACCGTTGGATATTGCGTGATGAAGAATGCGGTGCTGTCGTGTAAGCGAAATCCTATCTGCGGACATCAGTCTCCCGCCTTCTGATGTATGAAAGCCTCGGCCGTAAGTTTCACAATTGACTACAGTAGGACAAGCTGTAACTTTCCTCTTAAAAAAAGTGATAGCCAATAGGACTATAAACAGCGCAAGGTTTCACACGGAATTCTCTCTGGTCCCTTGACGTGTCATCTCACAGACTTACACGACATCAACACAGCCTTATTTTAAGGACATTTATAACAAGCGATGCAAAAATACTTCGTGACCTCACTTCAGCAATGTTGATGAGAACTATTGACTTTAGTTCTACCAAAGTTAACAGTCCGCTAACAGTTATTTTCCACGTTAAGTTTGTCTCACCCTCGCCACGAAACTTAAACGAATCCTCAATTATATTTATATATTTCTATTTCATTCTTGTTTCTATTTTATTTCTTCTATTCTGTCATAGCAGGCAACATGCATTTCTTCCAAAAACTAGCCCTTCTGCTTCTTCCAGCAGCAGCCCTGGCTGGAGCCATCCCTTATGAAGCCAGGAGAGACTTCGCAAATCCCAAATCTGTTGTAACCTCAAAAAATTCTTTTGATATTCGCGCTGAAGGAGAGAATGGTTTCTTGAGCTACAAAGGCACACAACCTGGCAAAGCTGTTCAAGGCGGTGTCAAGCTTCGGATCCTTCCTGTTGGTGATTCTATCACTGTTGGCTTTGGAAGAGGAACAGATGGAAATGGATACCGGAAGAGACTAGGACAGGACCTAAGTGGTGAGAGCACGCCATATTCTTTAAGGAATCGGCTAACATTGTTTCCAGGAAATGAGGTCGTTTGGGCTGGCACTGAAAAGACAAAGGGAGATATGAAAGACGGTCACTTTGTACGTTGCTCAAAATTCCAGAAATCGGGACATTAATCTAACTCGGTGATAGGCAGCTTGGTCCGGGAAAACAGTCCAGTACATCAATGACCACATTGATCCATCCCTAGATCAACACCCCAACCTCATCCTTATCCACGCCGGAACAAACGACATGAACAGCAATCCCGGAATTTCCATAGACGGAAACCATCCCCAAGAAACCACCGGCCGCCTAAAATCAATGGTCGAGAAGATGATATCCAAATGCACGGATGCTACTATCATCATCGGTATGATCACCGATGTTTGCGACAACAAGAGTTATCACTTTCAGAGAGAGAGGACAAAAGTTTATCGTGGGCATATTGCTAATTTGGCAGCTGAACTCAGTGCAAATGGGTCTCATGTACTTGCTGCTGATTTTGGGCCTTTTGATGATATGCTTCTGAATGATTGCGTTCATCCGACTCAGAGGGGATATCAGGTTATGGGCGATTGGTGGTACGATTTCATTCATCAGATTCCTGAGGGTTGGATCAAGAATCCCGACTTTCATTGAAACTTTGTATGCAGTCCTGTCTGATGGAGGCCAGCAATTTCAAGACCTTTATCTTTATCAGGGCTGTATGCACAGCGCCCCTTAAACCTTGAGTGATTTAGACTTTTCTATTATGCCGGCTTGATGTGACTCGTTGAGATATCAAAAGCTTTAACTACCTTATCAACCAAACCAAGATTCACTACACTTCCATAACTTGAAGTTTAAAGTCTTGCAGTGAATCACTGTCGAACTCTGCCCAAATCTCAGGTATAAAAGGAACCCTTCTCTCCCACTCTGACCTGATCTAACTTCAACCTTTCTTCTTCTTTACACTGGAGCAATAAGTTTCTGCCAGCTCGTATTCAGCTCCTCTCTTGAAGCACAAAGATGCCCCATCATCAGCGACAGAGCCTGTCCCAAAGCCCCTTTGAAGGCCTTGAACTTGGCCATGAGGATCAGCACCTTGGGCGAGATATTAGACACATGATGTCGTCAACTCTCAGCAAAGCAACGTTTAAAATTAACATGGGCGATGCTTACGACTACAACATTCTCCAAGAGAGCCCTAAACAACTTCATCAGGAATTCCGCAAGTATATTTCCGATATCGCTGAGGGTTTGAAGCAATCCGACGACAACAAGAATGCTCTTGACGAATACATCACCGAAGAACTGGCTAGCATGGTTTATGGGTCCAATATGATCGAAGTTGCCGGTGGAGGTGTCGATATCACACTCAAGCTCTGCAAGGATGTCTTTCGGGGCAAGGAACTTCCAGAGGAGATTAATGAGCGTGATGAAGACTATCATGATCTCAAACTCCATCTCCTGAACAAGAACTTGCCTTCTGGACATGAGGCTATTCTACGAAGCCGCCGAGAGATCGTGCAGCATGCTGAAGCTGCTCGGTATATGATCGATCAAGTTTGCATCAAGGGCAAGGATTTGTCTCATAAGATTATCAGTGAAGCTCATGGTATCCTGACCTACAAGATCGACCTCAAAGACACGCCTTGGCCCTACTACAGTGGAGTGTACCGGACATGGAACGTCCGTTGCGGTTCTCATGTTTTCATGGATGAGAGCAAAGTCCCCGCTGCAATGCGCGATATGATAGACGAACTTGATTCTGATATCAAGAAGGCAACTGAAGAAGGACAAATTGACCCTGTTGTACTTGCAAGCAAGTATTGTCATAGGTTTGTCAATATTCACCCCTTTGCAGATGGCAATGGCAGAATGTGTCGTCTTATTCTCAATGCCCTTCTCCTGAAATACAGCGGGGGGTTTATCTGCATCGGTCAGGATGGCCAAGATCGACAAGAGTATCTGCGTATTGCTGTGGCAGAAAGTGTCGAAGAAGGTTCACAGAGTCAAGAGACTGGAGCTGCGAATTACAAGCAGCTCGCATCTTTCACACTACGACACGCCCGCGACAGCATGCGCAAGGTTCGACAACTCTTCAAGCGGGGTGGTTAAAGTCGTGACGAGACACCATGCCAATGTATACACCAAGACAATATTGAAGCAGAAAAGCACAAGAAAAGACGGTGGTAGTGGACTGCGGGAGCTTGTTTATAGAACACCGCTAGCCGGAGAGCTAAAGTTTCCCGGCGAAGAACAAGAAGAAGAGGAAAAGTGGTGGAAGATGATGATACTGGTAATCCAAATGCGGAATCGGGGGTTTTCCTAATCTGCCTAGATGGCCAGGTTCTTTTTGTGAGGGATGGGTATCTGGTCAGTCCTTTGCTCTGGATTTGCTTTGTTGGCGTTAGCAAGTGTTCGTATTAGTTGATGATTAGGAAATGATTATTCTTCCCTGATTTGCTTATTACTCTTGTGTAAATTTGATATCATGACTGTGAGTTGATGCTATATCGAAATGATGTTCGTTCGGGACAGTGAGGATCAACCAATCTTCTTCATCCGCCATGAGACAGCCAATTTGACTCAGTATTTTCTTGACCTACAGAGAAATAGATCCATTTCAATACCCAAAAGTTACCGCCAATCAGTTTAAAGAATGGCACCTTGTGATAGAGATGCATAAAGTTCACTAGCAACTGTAAGACGGCTTAAGTTTTGGCCGTTCTGACAATACCCACTGCATATCACTGATGAATACTGACCGAGGCTCCAGTTGGAATATAAAGTGATTCGAGTGATTTCTAAGACATTGGCCGAATGTTCTGTAGTGCTCATCATAGGAACTTGTGACTACGGTTTAGATCATTTGAGATCATGTGATACATATCAATCTAGATCGTGGTTACTCAAGTCACAAAGAAAAGGCTTTGGATGCAGGTAAGGACTTGAAATGGAAATGATATTTTGGGACTCTCAATATTCCATGTAAGCACTACGGAGGACGCAAGAAACATCGGCATCTTCAATTCCGAACACTTATAGCCGGCAGTGCAACGAATTTATGACATATTTATGAATATATCTAGCTGCGCTTTAGTTAATATATATAATACTGAAGCACTTGGAAACTTACAGTCAGACTGATAGTCAGATTTCATTGCAATTATTACTGTGAGTAGGATTTTGTTGCTCCTCTCCTTGGAATATGTCATCAACCGGACCTTCGGACGTTAAAAAGCTTCCCGGTTCCGAAATCCCTTCCCAAAAAGGCACTAAATCCCCCTGGAACAGCCATACGCGTACCACCGGTCGCTATAAAAGCCCCCGAAACCCGGGGATAAACCATCTTTACCTCCGGCGCATCAGTAAAACATACTGAACCTCATCTCGTGCCGTCCGATTTGCCTCTTTCAACTCTTTACTTCTCGTTTATTGACTTTATTGGCATCCTCGCTCGCATGTAAAAGTTATGGATGAATGCCTCATCAGTCAGGTTCAGGATCAGGATCGCCAGGATGCGGCGCAGAAGACGAGGGCTTGTACGAATTGCGCGAGGTTGAAGATGAAATGCCAATGGCCTAGTTCTGGATCTGGTCGTGTAGAAAAGACGTGCACAAGGTATGGTATAAGAGAAAGACATTTAATGTGTTGTGAAAACTAATTGTTGGTGTAGATGTTTGAGGATGAAGCTTGATTGCCAGTTACCGGAAATTACACAGCGACGAAAACGCGGCAAATCAACGTAAAGTCCCCTCAACTCATTTATATAAACTTGATTGACTGACCGACCTTTATAGACGAGTCGCTCAATTAGAGAAGAAGATTGATGGCATCGTCTCTCTCCTCTCTGCAAACCAGCGCAAAGGCCTCTCCCCTCTAACACCAGAAAGTCCCCAAGAAGTCCAAGCCCATGCTTCATGTCAACCTCACACACAAGAGAACCGCTTCACTGTAAACCACGACATGATTAACCAGATCCCCGATGACAGCGTCCGCTTCAGCACAGACGTTGAACTCTTTCCTGGCTTTCGCGTCTCCCAGCAGGAAGCCTCTGAACGTCTTGGCGTGTACCGCAGGGACTACGTGCCGCATTTCCCCTTTGTCCCTGTGCCGAACTCACTGTGTGCTTCGGAACTCTATGTCGAGTCTAGAGTGCTGTTCTGGACGATACTGGCGGTTGTTTCGCCGCTGGGTGATAAAGTCCAGATGGAGTTTAAGGCGTGGTTCAGGAGATATCTTGCTGAGCATCTTGTTGTGAGGCAGGAGAAGTCTGTTGACATATTGCAAGCGATGCTGATCTATCTAGCATGGTGAGTCAACCTTTTGCAGTGTAGGTGCTTGTGCTGACTGGCTAGGAATGACTTTCACTTTTACGGAGAGCTTCAGGTTACCAACATTATACAGATGGCCATTGGTCTGGTCATTGATCTACGGCTTGACAAGCACTCGGGGCTCTTTCTGGGAGGACCAAAAACTCTGCTTGGTGATGCATGGACGTCAATGAGCAAGCATCCGATCAAGTTGAAGGTTCATCTGACAGCAGCAGACAAACGCGCGGTACTGGGTGTATACCACATAACAAATCTGTAAGCTAATATACCCTCCAATTAGTGAAGCGCAGCTAACAAGACCAGACTCAGCCCGTACTTCAGAAAGAGCACCATCTTCCACTGGGCCTCACATCTCGACTCCTGCTGCGAAACCCTCACCGAAGCACGCGAGTATGAATCGGATATATATCTTGTCTCTCTCGTTAGGATGCAGCACTTGGCTGATCGGGGGTTCAGCGTCATACCATCCATGGATCCATTCGATCCTACACCTCCGACCTTCCACGCCGTTACTGCCATGGCTCTCGATACTGTGCATCGTGAGTTGGAGAACTACTTCAAACTGCAGCCAGAAATCGTGAAGCAAATACGTACGTTTCCCGAATTGATCACTTGGTCAATGCTGACTGTCATAGCTGGCTTCAAAGCCCACTACAACTCCATCCTCGTCCGTCTCTACGAGCCAATCCTCATAATGAAGCCCGCCAGCCTCTTATCCCCTGACACACCCCTAACCGAACCCTTTCTCCGCTCCGAATATCTCTGGAAATGCCTCGAGGCCGTTCAAAACACCCTCGAGACCCACGTTACCCTGCCCCCCGACAAGATCTCCATCCTCCCCGTAACAGTCACCTGCGTCCTCGCCTTCGTAACAGTCACAGCGTCGCGCTTGATCATGGCCGAGAACTCTACGGACTGGGACGTAAAAGCCGCAAGACAACGTCTTCAATTCCAGGACATTCTCCAACGGTTGGGCGAGCAATTCGCTCAAGCTGATGAAGAGGCGCAGAGGCTGAATAGAAGACGCAGGGTCATGGAGGACGGGAGCAGTGTGTTTCTGAAGTCGTCCTACAAGGTCAAATGGATTCGACAGTGGTATTTGTCAAAGATTCCGGAGGATGAACAGCAGCTGTTGGTGCAGCAGCCGCAGACTGCGGTGGAGAGCTCGAGTATGTTGCAGAGCAATACGGACTGGGCGACTAATCTTCAGTTTGACGATGAGTATTGGGCCGATCTGTTGACGGGCTTTGATATGGAGGCTTTTGATAGGTCTCTTAACACTGCTGTGGCTCAACAGCGCGATTGACGCTGCGGTGGGATTTGACTTATAGCATGTATTAGTATTTAATGATACCTGAGACATTAATTGGAATGATAGAGTGATGATCAATATCAACTGCCGTTTAAAGTCTGTTTAATACCCATGTTATCCTCTTCATTGGTGACGGCACCTTCGGCCGGATGTGCCCGGGCGAAACAAGGGTCCGGCGCCGAATAATGTTTCATTTCCCACCCAAACTCCCACCTTCGACATTCTTGCACCAAAAGCCAGAAGCCATTGACACAAGAAACACTATAATCTCGTCCCAGTTTCTTGCTTCTAGTATTGTTTGTTATTTTTTCCGTTCTCATTCACAAAATGGCACAAAAAGCAGCTCGCGACTGGGTGTACCTGGTCATAATCTCACTCCAACTCGTTGGCATGATCTGTCCGTGTCCCTCATCTCAACCCAAGGCTCTCTCACTGACAATCCGCAGGTCTCGAATTCACAGAGTTCTACCCTGAATCAATCTATTCTGCACCCAATGCCCCTCTCCACTTTCTGGTCAACGTCAAAGAACAGTACCTCTCCTTCTCAGGAGATCCCTTCTTTGGGGACAAGTTCCATGGCGCCTGGTTCCGCAGCATGTTCTTCATTGAGATCTTTGTCCAGTTCCCTCTCGCTATTTACATCGTACGGAACCTCGCTGCTAAGAAACCCTCGTCTGGACCAGTTGAACTCGCTGGTCTGGCGTATGGTTGCTTGACCGCTATGAGCTCTGTTGCGTGTGTTGCTGAGCTGTTGGAGATGGGGCCTGAGTTGGTGAGCGAGGAGCATAAGAGGAACTTGGTCTGGGGAACGTATTTCCCTTATGCGCTTATTCGTGAGTCCCCGTCCATTTGTTGAGATGTTTACTAATGAGATCAAGCTGGTGCTATGGCTGTTGATATGTACACACGACTGCTGCGCCGTGTGAGCACTGATATCAAGCCCAAGACACAGTAGAGAACACAGCACAGTTGCAACGACACATGTATGACAGATAGTCGGTGTGGACTGCTGCCTCCCGCTTTTCACATTACTCTTCTACATTGCGAGAATCCCATATCCATCCATCCCTGACTCCATAAATACACTGTACATATAACCAGGACCTCAGTCCATTCTCTTGTTCTGCTTCGAGTACCCCCATCCATTGCCCATAGTATTCACTCCATATCCCAAAGGTGTCGCACCCCCAAGAGCGCGTCCCTTCAGTCTTCTGGGCAGAATTACACCAAGAGTGTACATAGTAGCACACAACACACCAGCACCGAAAGATACAAGACTGTAGAACACAGTGCTCGCGTAAATATGACCGCCTAGGCCCTGCCATTCTACCTTTCCTTCTGTCTTGGGCAGCGCCGGTGTAGGGAACCATCGCACAGAGAGGCTCAATGGCAGCGGATCGCCAATGACCAATTTTCGTGTATGCGACCCCTGTAGATGATGCAGCGGACTGGTACTATACGCAATCGCTGAATCCAAAACACCACTGTCGTGAGCATGAGTATGATGCTTGGGTGTGCTATGCAGCAACACGTTCATATGCGTGCTGATATGTATATGGCTAAGCTGCAATGTGCCCGCGAGTGCGAAAACTACAGGGACGTATTCGCGCTCGGGCACCTTCTCGCCAACGACTTCGACTTCGACTGCTGGACGCGCAGGAATACGGCATGATAGAGGCGCATCGGAGTGGATGTAGAATTCGAGGAGGTGGAAGAAAGGGTCGTCGATCATGGCTATTGTGCAGTTCACTTCGCCTTCTGTGCCGTAGTTGAATTCAAGAGAGCGGCCGGTTTCGTTGCAGACGGGGAAAGGCTTCCATTCGATTTCGTGCTTTTCGTTCTCGACATGTTCGCCAGTTTCTCTGCGTCTTGTTAGAGATGTAGTTGTAATTTTGTGATGGCACGTACGAGTTACGGTTCATGCATTCTACGGGAATGGGAGCGCCGTAGTGATATGAGGGAAGACCATCTTCTGGATTCGCTGTGACGAGGGGCGATAATGCGCCCAGGGCGACCAAGGTCCAGGCGATGGGAGCGATCATGATAGCGGTGTGATTCGAGGGCGCGAAGAAGTGGTTGATTTGAAACCACCCTCGTTTATTCGGCGACTTGAAGCGTCCAGATCAAGCATCAAGATCATAACATGGCGATCAAGAAAGGTACTTTGGCGAACTGTGAAGGGTTGAGTTGATGCCATGTGGAGATAAGTCAAGATGCCACCCTGGACTGGACGGACAGTGTATCACGTGTCACTCCATTCCAGCGCCAAGAAAGGGGAGCATTTACGATGAACTCTATTGAATACTTTACATGCTTGGATATTGAGTTAGAGTCAGTGAAAACATCAATCTCTCATTAGTGTATATTGGGGAGTTGGGGTAAGGAATTGGTGGAAATGTCTGCAGATACGAGACCCTGCAGCCGCTCTAGATAGTGACAAGGAGGAGGTTTTGATAGTAGACAGTCACTGATACAGAGACTATTCAATTCATACACAAACACTCACTATAGACCAATATACTAAGCGGTAGGCAACGTATACTAAATTATGCAGGCCTCATCCTAAGTACTCCCATCCTCTGGGAACATCCTGATGAACGTTCCGAATTAGTCTCCGTCCAGCGGTGACTTTTCGGAAACTTCCCAACAGACTTATATAACCATTCACGAACTCAATTCACTGCTAATAACAACTCAAATCAAATTCATGATCAACTTACTACGACCATTTATATCAAGAACCCATCGATTCATCAGAATGACTTCCTCAGACACCGAAAACGCCCTCAAGACTCTCAGAGAGCACTATGACAGCGCTACCCTGGAAGCTCAGATGCTGTACGCTTCTAAGACCATGATGCCACACCTAATCAGGCCTCTTCCAACACAAATGGGAATATCTGAAGAGACTTCAACGCCTGTCAAGTTCCTGGACAATGCTTGCGGGAGTGGTGTCTTGACACACGCAGTCCAGCAGGCTTTGCCTAAACATATCCTTCAGAAGAGCACGTTTTTATGTGCTGATGCTTCTGACGGTATGGTCAGTGTAGCTAAGAAGAGACTTGGTACGGAAGGCTGGGTCAATACGGAGGTTAGGAAGCTGGATGCGACGGTGCGTTGACCTACACTATGAGATGTCCAGACACTGACGATATACAGAACACTGGACTCCCTGAGAATTCCTTCACGCATGTTGGACTTGGCCTTGCACTCCATGTTATTCCTGATCCAAATGCCGTTCTCGCTGGTAATCCTCCCTCATGAACTTCTCAGAACAGAACTAACACGTCCAGACACCAAACGCATCCTCAAGTCAGGAGGTGTCTTTGGCGCCACAACGTTCCACAAGGACAACACATTCTGGCTCCCAGATATCAGAACTGCATTCGCATCCTTCCCCTTCGAAGCCAAACTCCCCGAAGTCATGAAGATGCAAATGCACGACCAGGGCGACTGGACAGACCCCGCCTGGGTCGAAGAACACTTGAAGAAACAAGGTTTTCAAGACGTGAAAGTGACGGCTCACAATGACACTTACACTATCGAAAGTGCGGAAGATTATATCCTGCAGTTCGGCATGATGCTGGGTTGGTTGATCAAGACTTGGTGGAGTGAGGAAGTGCAGAGGGAGCATTCGCTGGAGGAGGTTAAGGAGTTGCTGAGGAAACATTTGGTGGAGAAGCATGAGGGGAAGGGTTGGGATATCAAGTTCAATGTGATTTGTATGACCGGGAGAGTTGAGTAATTCAGCCTGAGATTCAGGACAATCCCAAGATAGGAACAGAAGCATGGTCGTTTATCTTCATTCTAAACCTCGTCATTATATGACGACTAGAAATAAGAAGTAGATTGGTTGTCAACCAGTCTATGGTAGAATACTTGCAGAGTTTTCAGTTCTTACGGTGACATGCTGGTATCAGAAATAGATAGTATTGTGACAGTTGAGAAGAACAACTTGGCAAAGTAGCCACCCTCTAATACACATTTATATAATACAATATTAATTGTATACAAAACGAACGACACTGTATCTTCTAGAATACTTTAAAATGACCGCTTTTGCCCTCCACCCCCATCTAACCCTTCTAGTTATCGCACTCCCCAGAACCTCCCATCTATAAAGAATGGCCGACAAGCACCATCCCCCGTTTTCCCATCGGGTATCTTCATTTCCACCCTGGAATGAGATACAGAATGCTCTCCTCCTTTTTTGAACCATACCTCGACATCGGTAGTATGGCCGACCAACCCAAGCGAGGCTTGTGTAGTTGAAGTTGCTGGCGAACGGTTGGTCTGAAACGTGGTACCCAGCGAAGCGGTTTTGGTGTTTTTTATATTATTATACTCGCTTTCGCTGGGTTAAATACTCACGCTTGAAGCGTGGCGAACGTATTTGACATCATTGTTCATGATTCATTGCGTTGGTGGGTTGTAGGAGGCCAGCTCCTGGACAGAGGAAAGGGGAAGTAGTCGTAGAGTGAGTGTTTCAAGTCATAGTGAATTTGAAGCTGGAAGCGTCAAGTCGTCGAGACGAGTTGTACAAGATATTGAATATGCTGTTTGGCGTTTGAGAGCAGAGTTGTAAAATGCTGCTCCCCATACTAAGAAACAAAAGATTGTTGAAGTCTGCCTTGACAACACCACCACAACCTCGCAATCTTATATATCCAAATCCCTCGCCTCCCAAAACAATTCCCTAAGCCCGCTCCAAACGCAGTTGAGGCCCTTTGCTACGACTCACTTTCAAGCGTGGCGTGTTACCCTTCGCCCTGGTCCTCCCCCCAAAGTGAGGCGAACGCCATGCAGGCCTCACCCACCAATACAACCTCCCACCGCCTCCAAGTCTCACTATACAGGGCGAGCGGCATCGCAGAGTTAACGTAGCTCTGCATGCACTGTCGTTGCCTTGTACTACATCCATGCTGAATCACTAGATATCATTACATGTCGGGGACACCGCTCTGTTATTGAGACGCAGCCTGATATAGGTAAACATGTCTCTTCGCTGTTGCATTTCTTTCCATTCTTTTCAAAGGGGCGCCGTTTTATCAAACCCCCCATGTCTTCTTTAATAATTACATGTGTAAAAAAATGAGAAAAACCCTTTGGACCTGTACAGTACAACGCACCCTCATGACAATTGGCGCCTATAGCCGTAGCATAGCATAGCATATCCATCATCCTTGACAAAAACATGTGGCCGCGCACCCCCAACTACCAACTACTCTCAAAGCTTCCCAATTCTCTAGACTCTAACTAACTGATGCTTGCTTGCTCCCTTGCTCCCCATCCATTCTCATGCTCTCAGCTCGCTACCTATGCAAATCTGAGGCTTCCCGTCGGAACCCGTTGTGACAATCCATCCACCTCTCTCTTCAGCAGCTTGAGAACTCGCCTGACATCAGCAAGGTCTGCACCGCCAGCGTTATTTCCATGTCCGGGTGGTGGCAGGGCGGCGTCGCATCTCTTGAGGAGGTCGGCTACAGAGGAGCCAATGGCACCGCCCTTTCCGGCACCTCCACGTCGGCGGGCTTCAGCCACCCAGTCGTTGACAACATAAACGATGAGCTCGATCATGCGGTTTCGCACAGATCCACTGAAGCCGTAGTCTTGACTATCGAAAACGCCCTCCAGAACACGGACGATCATGTCATGGGAGACGCCCAAGGCGAGGAATAGTTGGACGGGCCAGGTGGGATCAGCGCCGATGGTGGCATCTTGTTGGTAAGCCACTGCGTAACGGCAGAGCTCAGGAAGAAGGTCTTGGATGGGGAAGATGAAGCTGTCGAGGGATGTGCGGTGGGCAATGTTCTGGATTTTGCTCGTCACAGACTCGTAAGGCAATGGGGGCGAAGGCATTCCTGGTTCTGAGTTCTCTAGGCGAGACATGACCTCATCGTGTGTCTGCTGAATCAGGTTGCTCCATGTACCCGAAATGGTCATATGGTTGCGGTAGTCAGCAACATGGTAGATGAGCAGGCAAAGGTCGTAGTAACCGGCTTGGTCGGCATAGTCGTTGAAGAGCTGCAACATGTGAGTAATTGCCATTGGCTAAGAGAGAACAGTTGAAACATACCTCGGAGAGTCCCTGAATCTTGCCCTTGAGAGCTTCCTCGATCTCGAGGGCCCTCTCAGGGTCGATGCGGTCGTCGGCTCTCAGACGTTCCAGGAGATCGTCCTGAATGTGAGCAATCTCAAGCAGCTCTGTGACACTGTGGTTCAGCAGCTGCTGTTGCTGTCGGCTAACACCAGTCGTTGAAACGTTGGCATTCGCCTTGGCCAAACTGAGCAATCTGATTCGGTCCTTGATACTGATGGGGAAGTCGGAGTTAGCAAGCTCCGCCTGCACCTCAGCTGCATCAAAGAATCGACTTCGGTTGGTGTAGAACCGGCAGAGCAGGTCAGCATGCTCAATGTTTGTGCCAGCAAGTCGCTGAAGGAAAGTAATAACATGCGGTGAGTCGATAGCCAGAATTCGATCTGTCCAGCCTTGTTGGATGTACCATTCATAAAGGTCAAAGTGGAACACCTCGTCATCCGACCCGTTCACCACCTCGTAGGCCTCAAGCCTCTTGGTAGCAATCAATGTCAGCCTGCCATCAACCATTTCAGGCTCACTGCTTGATGCAGTATCCAGGTGACTCAGAACGTCATGGATCATGTCGTAACAACGCTTGCGATCATTGAACGCATTAGCACGAGGGTCTGCGGAGGGCTTGCCGTCGTTGACCCAAGACAGAGCTGTGTTACCCCTGTCCTTCTCGCGGGCGACCACAAGGCACAGCTGGATAGCACCGGCATAGTACTTGAGGGCGATATACTGTTCCACGGCACTCTGAAGATTGGCAAAAGTGAGGCTACCAGCAACTTTCTCAAAGAGCCTCAGGCTCTCATGGAGTAAGCTTCGCGACTGGTTGGTCTGAAGAGGTTGGTCAGAAGCCCGCTTAAGCTGTTCCTGGGCCTTGAAAGTAACGACATCATCTGGGCTACAGAAGCTGCCGCATCTCCTTCGAAGGGCGTCAGCAACAGTTTCAACGTTGGAGCCACTCTCAATATTGCGGTTAACAATGGCCTTAACAAGCAGCTTGGCAAGGTCCTTGCCGTCAGTCTGCGAAAAGAGCTTCTCGTATGTCAGTTCCTTGAGTTGTTGTTGGGCTGTAGCATCGAGGCGAGTATAGATATCAGCAACCCGCTCATCGAATAGCATAAGCACAAACGAGATACCCTCCGAAATGCTCTCCATCAACTTCTGGAGAGCATGAAGAGCTTGATGTTCAGCCTGAAGAGCAACTTCCTCCTGACGGCTTGACACATGCTGGAGATCAGATGGGCCAGACAAGCCCTGAATGAGGCCACGGTTAGTATCAAGGAACCTCCTTAGGCGCTCCAAGTTCTCCTGAACAGTATTCAACTTGGAGAGGGGAATCGTAGAACCAATGGTGATGCCGCCGTTAGGAGAAACACCTGGAGCAATGACTACTGACTTCCACAACTGGCGTACCAGCCGGGAAAGATACAGAGCTAGAGCGTCGTGTCGGGAAGAGAGATTAATGGAATCGGTTGTAAGGGATGAGCTGTCGGTTTCAGCCATCGTAGGCTGTCCACCAAAGTCGACAAAGACGGATCGTGCCCGATCTTCAGTTGCTTGGTCGATAGCACGAGCTGCACCAGGTTTGGAGTCACCTCCGTGACCACAAGCAACAGCCAGAGCGGTAGTAACAGTCTCCACGCGGCCGTAACTATTAATGAAGCGGCGGCAGACCAGTTCCAACCCCTCATCCCCGACAGCACCCCGAATAGCAGAAGCAAAGATATCCACAAAGCGCCTTCGTCGAACGATATGTACACCAGTGTTGGTGAGAATTGCGAACTCGCTAGGCGCATCGTCGAATTGCACAGCCAACTCGTTACCGAAGCCAAGTGGTTGTGGTGCCGCTGCGAACGGTTTTGTGATTAATCCAACAGCTTCGGCTCGGCTGCCAATATCAATCCAGCTTGCAGATTCATGGTATTTGAAAGGAGATGTCGGGGAAGTGTTCTTAAGACGTCCCGTCTCAGGTCCAGAAACAAAGAGGGTATCCTCGTTGGGATTAGACTCCTTGCTCACAAAATCCAAGAAGTATCCAGGCGCGAATCGAGCGCCTTGTCGGCTGTAAGACAGCGAGGTGGATTCGAAATCAGTAATCGTCTCGCCGCCAGGGTAAGTAGATCGACGAGAGGTATGGCCAGGAGGGAACTTGATAAACTGAACCTGCATACTTTGAGGAGCCAGGTTTGTCGAAGAACCATATATGTAGGATGCAGCACTGGTCGCACTGAAGAATAGACGGCATCCGGTGTTTGTCAGAGCCATCAGGTGAAGCTTGGCCGCTTCCTGCTTAGAGATGGGACTGATCGAGACAATGCTCACTTGGTCGCTTAACAACCTAGATTGGGTGATCATGTGAGCAATGTCGCGAAGACAGTGGACCTTTTCTTTCTCGATAACCTTGTTCAATCGATCGGGGCCTTCCATATGGTATGTTCGAATGGTTGATCGGCTCGAGAGGGTATACACGAGGTTCCTCGAATCGTCGATCACGATATCAACAAGGTGTTCGGGAGTCTTGTGAGACCAGAATCCGCCTTGCAGGGTAACAACTGAGGACCAGCCAGGATTCGTATGGTTGATCTTACCGCACCTATTGGAAAACCACTTCTCCTCAGATTGATAATAGAGTTCATTAATGTCGATGTCGTTGCTTCCTCCAAAGAAGATTCGACCGTTGGCAGATCCAGTAATAACACGAACGTCGGTACCACGAAGGGGGAGCTGCATTTTTGTTTGATAAAGAGATACTGTCTTGGAGCCTGATGGGGTAGCGGTGGCCGAGACACCTAGTAAAACAATGTCTGAAGAAGTCGCAACGACAAGGATGTGTGTGATCGTGTTGACGAAGATGCCTGGTTTAGGAGGCACGAGCGCGACGGCCTGGATGGTGTGCGGTTGGTCCTCGAACCCGATCAGCTCAGGATCAGGGTGTGTGTAGTCCCATAGGAACAGCGAGTTATCAATAACGACCCAGGCGTGGTTGATCTCGGCAAAGAGTCCCATCAGAGTCTGAAGCTCGCCAGCATTGTAATGGTCGAAGACTTGGTTCGGAATGGGGTACATCTGAGTTTTGTGGAAGGGGGCCATCGCAGAATCGGTATTTTCAAGGTCGTAGTCGGACGACGCGCCCTCTGATGTTTGTTAGCTGCTTCCTTCGCATTCCAAGCTCTTGTAACCTACGTCGACAGTATGAATCCAAGTCGGGATACCGGCCATCAGACTGGAGACAGGCGTTGATGGCCCTGGCCGCCTTGACAACGGGGGGGACATTTTCGGATCGAAGAGGTGGCAGCGCAGTAGGGACAATCAGATTATCGTTTGTGGTTGTCCTCGGTACAGATGGCGCAGTAGCTGGGACACTTCGCGATGACGAGACAGGCGCCGAGCTCTTATGCGAGACAGCCTGGTTGCTGTCGTTGCCGGTGAAGAGCTGTCGGCGCACAGAATCAGAGCCCGACTGAAACCTCGAGGCGACGGCCGGCGTATTCAAGAAGGCGCCTGGAACTGGCCGGACCGGAGTTGTTTGTGGAAACGACATTATGGGCAGTAATATCGAAGCCCTCGGCGGGCCTGCGTAGCTTCACCAGTTTCGTTGCTATACCGCTGTAGGCAGATCGCAGATCATCAAAAGTGACAGACCCAAGGCGCGTGGACGGAATTGCGATCAATATCCCAATCCCTCGTAATCACGTCGTAAACCTCGTGGGGGTTTTTCGCTTTCGTCGCGTCGTCGTCGGGTTTGAGATAGAGTCTATAGCGAGAGAAGTACGCTTTGAAGGTGATAAACAATTTGACGAGAGCTTGGGGAGGCTGGATATGGAGCACGGATTTTTCGCGACTGGGGCGTGGCGCTAGGACCGTTTTGGTGCAAGGCTGAGAGTAGAGTTACTACGCGTCATGAAGAGCTCAAAACCACTGAGAATAGCATATTCTTAGAATTAATTAAGCTGGAGACAATGTCATTGTTTTCTTATTAAGTACGGTCTCGTGTGCTCGTCCAACGATCATCTGTGAGCAAGATGTACTGGTCTGTAAGCAGGTATCTTGAACAGGTTCTTTGATCCACCTTTCTGCTTAACTTAGACAAACCCACACCAGTATATTAATTTGTTGCTGGGCAATCAAAGGTAATTCAGGTAGTACAATGCACAGGTCTCTTTTTTCTGCAAGCTAAAGTTGCTATATATGCTCCGTAAACATGATGGAATATCAGAGGTTACTTTTTCTTTACTTCACAGGCTCTGAGGCGGTTGCATCTATGTAGTACGTTACGTTACGGTTATCATACCATCAACTTCCTCTCATAACAGCTGAGCTGACCTCCACAGCTGTTACATTCCTTCTTTTCCATTATGTTCTGAATATCCTCTCTACTTCCTATTTCATTTCTCCAATTTTGATCCCTTCATTTACTGCTTCTTGGCATCGCGAGCAGCCTTTCGGAGAGCTCGGCGTCGAATGTCCTCGTGCATCCTCTTGTTGAAGAAAATAGTAATAGTACCATTGGCACCAGGAATGTTCTCGATAAACCACAGCATGAAAGCATGGCTCCACCAAGGGGTGTAAGTATTGGGAGCAGTCTGGTAACCACCAAGTCCAATCTTGCCGAGAGTAGCCTTGACAAAGTTGCGGGCGTTGGGGACAAGAAGGCTAGGGCGGCGCACCTTGCTCATGGCGGTGGTGACAAGGTGGCTCAGGACAAGGTAGACATCGACATTGTGGTCAGCAAGCTCAGCGGAGAGAGCGTTACTCCACTGCTGAAGGAAAGCTTTGCTACCAGAGTATGTCGCCAAGAGAGGAGTGGGAGTCCAGCCACCGAAAGATCCCATAGTGAGGATAAGACCGCGCTTTCGCTGCTTCAGAATAGGAGCGACGACCTGGGTAACTCGGAGAGTACCAATGCAGTTGATGGTGACAATGTTTTGAAGCTCCTCCTTGGTGGTCTCGAGGAAAGAAACGGGGATGCTGTGACTCTGGCCAACGTTGTTGATGAGAATACCGACATCAAGACCAGAAATCAGCTCGCTCAAACGCTCGTAGTCGGCATCATTGTTCTGGGAGAAGTCCATGTCAAGGACCTTGACTTGCAGGCCCTTTCCAGGGTACTTCTGTTGAATCTCGGCTGAGAGGCTCTCGAGCTTGGAGAGGGTTCGGGAAACGAGGACGAGATTGAAGCCCTTGGCAGCGAGCTGCAGAGCATATTCTTTGCCGAGGCCATCAGAGGCACCGGTGATGACGGCCCAGGTACCAGGCTTTCCATACTTGCGAAGCTATAGATATAGTTATTAGTAGAGCCTAACTGGGGGTTGCAGAAGCACATACGTTGGTGCCTCCAAGGACGAAAGCGCTGAGGACAAGCTGGAGATAGCTCAGAATCTTGGATCCCAAGAAGAGAGCACCAATACCAGCAAGACCCCATTGAAGAGGCTGCGGTACATTATGGAGGAAGTCTGTAATAGCGTCCATGTTTGAAGAGTGCAACAAAATTAAGCTGCCTATGTAAAGAAGAGGAGGAAGAAAAAAGGGAAAGGCGACAATCACAAGATAAGTACAGTATTGGATGGATGCCCCTCGGCTCTTGAATTGGGTCTTGGCTCTCAGGCCCGGACAATTAATTGAATTGAATTTTTAGGTGGTATTACCCCTGACGTACGTTGTTGAGTTGGTCCAAGCTTCTTCCATCTCTGGTCCCCGATTACAGGTCCGTCTGTCCCACCAAAAACAGGCCATTCAACTCGTCTTATACCAATCTCAACCCGCCATTTTACTTTTACAACTGCATTGCAACCACTGCAATAACAGTTGTTGAGATTCTCTGATTCCCGCTTATTCGGTCAATTTGTCCTCTATCCGGCGAAATGGATATTCTCAAGTCTATCCTCCCCGAAGCAAAGGGTATTCTACCCTACTACATGGTCATCGTAAGAGCCACTCCCCCTACATCCAAGAACCAAATAAGATGCTGACCCCTCGCTTTAGCTGTCCATCATTTCGATCGGAAACTCGCTGCAGACGTATACAACCCTACACTTCTCCCGACGAGTCTACAACGGCAAATTCGTCCGCAACACCAAGCTCCCTCCCAAGACCGACAAGTTCGAGCCAGAGGACCAGATCAACAAGCTGGTTCCTGCTCAGAACGACCCCAAGGCTACCGATCAGCTTACTCCCCTGGCTGGAAGACTTTTCGGCACATGGACTCTTATCACTTGCGTTGTTCGATGCTACGCAGCTTATAACCTCCACATTGGTCCCGTTTACACCATTGCTTACTGGACTTACATTGTCGCCCTGGGACATTTTGCCAGTGAGCTCTTCATTTTCAAGACCATGACTTTTGGTCTCCCTCAGTACTTCCCTTTCACTCTGGCTTCCATCTCTCTTATCTGGATGCCTCTTGTCCGTGACTACTATGTCGAGTACAACTAAACCAGGCGACAAATGGTTAGACTGGTGAGTGGCGATGAATGTAATATACATATGGCGGGCAAATATCAGATGCCTTGGAATCGGTATAAAGGCAACTTGTTATTAGATAAAAAGTCTAGATTTTAATGTTTTAATGCTCGGGCTCTATGCCTATAGATTTTTGCGATATAGCTCTCCTCCGCAATTCCTCAAACGGACTGTGGCCTGTTCAGGAGTGATATCACGCTGAGGCTCGGCCAGCAGCTCATATCCGACAAGGAACTTCTTGACGGTGGCTGAACGCAACAGAGGTGGGTAAAAGTGCATGTGGAAATAGGCGCTCTCCAACTCCTCGGGTGTTCCGTCAAGGGGCGCTTGGTGAAGACCAGAACTGTAGGGAAAGTTGCATTCGAACAAATTATCGTATCGTCGGGTGACTTCTTGAATGGCTTCGGCGAATTGGAGTCGCTCCTCGGGCTTGAAATCGAGAAGAGATCGAATGTGTCTCTTGGGGAGGACGAGGACCTCGAACGGCCATACAGCCCACCAGGGACATACAATCACAAAAGCGTCGTTCTCCCAGACAACTCGTTCTTGCTTCTCAAGTTCAAGCTTAACATAGTCGCCTAGGAGGTGTCGGCCGCCGTGTTGATCTCGGTACTTGCTCATCTGCACGAGCTCCTTGCCTGGCTCTTCGGGCATGGTTGATGTGGTCCAGACCTGGCAATGAGGGTGGGGGTTAGAGCAGCCCATAGCAGCGCCCTTGTTCTCAAAGATCTGCATGTATCTGTACTGCTCCTCAGGAGAAGGTGCAGCGTCCTTTGGCATAGAAATAGCAAGCTTGTCAGCTTCAGCGGCACGGGGGTTTGACGGTGTCAGATGGTTGGCGTAGATCCGAGTCCAATGCTCAATGACGGGAACAATCTCCTCAGCTGTCATGTCTGCAAGTGTAACATGGTGCTTGGGTGAGAAAGTGAGCACGTAGCACACGCCCTTGACACCCTGTGCTTGAAGCAGAAGAGATTCCAGGTCATTGGATGAGGCTTTCGCATCATAATCTGGCTGCTCTTGCTTGACGGCGCTGTAGTCGTTCACAAAGGCAAAGGTCCTTTCGTAATTCGGATTTTGGTCTCCAGCGGCTCGTGGGTTACCGGGGCAGAGATAACACTGGTTTTGTCAGGCGATTGAGTTGTTATGATGTGATGTCATGAGCGTACTTTGGGGTCATATTCGGGAAGTTTTGATGCGACAGCAGCTTCTTGCTGGCCTCTATTTCATGTCAGACGGTTCCTGATTAAAGCACGAGACACTCACTGCCAAGGTCGCTTCGTGCGGTGAGGTGATACAAGCAGCCATGAATCCGTGAGGGGATTGTATCGACGGTGTGAGATGTCGTCGAGGATTTGATCAGGCATGATGATAGTGGGGTGACAGTTTAAAGTGAATGAGGGGTTGATTAGAGTCAATGAATATTTTGAGGAGGGTTCAGCTTCAATTTATTACTGCTAGAGACCGAGGCTAGTATACAATAGAGAAGATTAATAGCTAACTAACAAAGACCCTCCGGGGATTCTGAATGGCGCGGTTCAACGGTGATATTCTCGGCCGTGTTTTCGGGGAAGTCTTTTTCCCAAACCAGATGCCCCCCAAATTGAATCTCCACAGTTTGGAAGCGACCTCAGAGAGCAAGAAAGCTTCAGACCTTAAGGTATCAAAGGATGCCAAAATAAATTCATCAAATGCAACCTAAGATTACCCGTGACTTGCCTAAGTATTTTTGTCACTTGAATCGCATTCCTAAGTTTTCTGCTTTAGATGGCGGAATATTCTTGAGAACCAGAACATTTTGGCATCTACTTTAGATAAATACCTGAATTACTGGACGAAACAAACACGAGAGTCTTGAAAACATTGTCATTTTCAAAATATTGAGAGTCAGAATGGTGAGCAAGAGTAAGGTAGTAAGTGATTAAACGAGCTGATATAGTTGATGCATCTCTTTATATGCACTTATGATATACAGAGTAGCAATTATACCAGCTCTGTATAATGTCTAAGTTGCGAACTAGATGTGTTATTGGCGGTTGAGATCTGTGGCTCAGAGCTGTCACTGAAGTGTAACAGACATTCAATATTGGGGGATGGCGTCACTTGCTCATAGCGGGGATATGCGGCCCGGAGGCTATGCTCCCACGTGACTTATTTGACTCAAGCGTGGGGTTGCTGCTAGTGGCTACTGGCTCCCCGTTCGAAACAACCTAACCCGCGCCCTGCAAGCCCAAGTCCAGTGCACTTCAGCCCCCAGGCCAGCTCCTGTCAGAGCAAGCGTGGACGCCATAATCAACAACATCCGCCCCTCGACAAATCGACCCATCACCGATTCCATCAACAACAACCTCAAACCGACATTTTCCATCGAATTTCGCGTCGCGTCATTGTCCTCAACAATCGCGCATCATAAAAAACCTCCTTTTGCACTTTCATCGCGCCTTGCGCGGCCTCGAAACCGCTGCTACTTCTAGACAGGGGGGGTAACGACGACCTCCCGGCCCGACATCGCAGCCGGCGATATGGGAGTGATACGCAAAAAAACAATCACAAGAGGTGGCGAAGGCGGTGTTAAATACGTTTGCGATGTGTGCTCGTCAGATATTACATCTACGGTAGGTCACTTCCTTGTGTTGCCTGTTGCCTGAAGCTTGTTTGACGCGCTTCGGAGATATACCGGCTAAACTCAATTCGATGTCATGATGGGGTTGCTAATCATGTTGGTGTTGACATAGGTCCGCATCCGATGCGCCGACTCCGACTGCAGTGACTTCGACCTCTGCGTCTCGTGTTTCGCCAAAGGTGAATCACGAAATGCTCACAACCCTGCGACGCACGCTTTTCGTGTGATTGAGCAAAACTCATTCCCCATCTTCGATCGAGAATGGGGAGCCGACGAAGAATTACTCCTCCTCGAGGGCGCTGAAATATATGGCCTCGGCTCATGGGCCGATATCGCAGATCATATTGGCGGCTTCCGTGAGAAGGACGAGGTTCGCGATCACTACTTGTCGACCTACGTCGACTCGTCTCATTTTCCACTACCGGAACGCTGTAGCCCCCACGATTGCGAATTGGCCAACGAAATCCCCAGAGAAGAATTTCAGGCACGCAAGAAGCGACGAATAGAAGAGCGACGAGATGCAGCTAAGAACGCGCCCGCTCTACAGCCTAAAACAAAACCCACAGCCAGTGTACCTAGCTGTCACGAGATTCAAGGATACATGCCTGGTCGATTGGAGTTCGAGACCGAATATGCAAATGAGGCAGAAGAAGCTGTCCAGCTTATGCAGTTCGATCCAGGTGATGGATTGAACCCCAGAACGGGTGAGCTTGAGCCTGAAATGGAACTCAAGCTCACAGTGATGGATATTTACAATGCTCGACTGACACAGCGTGTGGAGCGTAAAAAGGTCATCTTTGAGCACAACCTTCTTGAATATAGAGAGAACACAAAGCTGGAGAAGAGGCGGACCAAAGAAGAAAGGGACTTGCTGCAGAAAGCCAAACCATTCGCCCGCATGATGAACCAGCAGGACTTTGAGGAGCTCAACCAAGGTCTTCTAGATGAACTTAACTTGCGACAAGCCATTACACAGCTACAAGAGTGGCGAAACATGCGTATCGGCGACCTTCGAAGTGGCGAGAAGTACGAGAATGAGAAGGCTTCGAGGATCCAGAAGGCAATCCCTATGGGCTCCATGGATCGCGAGCGTCTAGCATCTGCACAGAGGTCTAAGCAACCTCCTCCTCCCGAGCCACCAAGTGGATCTGCCCTGCTTATCGCCCCAGAACTCCCTGCTCGACTACTACCTACGCCTGCTGCGGAAGTCAACGGCGATGTGAAGCCATTAACAAATGGCCATACTGATGGTCAAGTCAATGGCCAGACGAACGGCCAGGTCAATGGATTGACCAACGGAGTTAACGGAGTCAATGGAGTAAATGGGCATGCAGCTCCTAAGCAGAGATACGCGGCCCAACCCATCTCAGGCGTACAACCAATGCCCATGACTCAGGACACTGCACCTGACTTGCACCTCCTCACACCAGAAGAGGTCAAGCTTTGCGAAATCATCAGACTGCAGCCCAAGCCATACCTTATGATCAAGGAGCAGATTCTCAAGGAAGCTCTCAAGACAAATGGCACGTTAAAGAAGAAGCAGGCCAAGGAGATCTGTAGGTTGGACTCGCAAAAGGGAGGGCGGATATTCGATTTCTTTATTAACTCGGGATGGGTGGGCAAGGCGTGATCTGGTTGTTTACTGTTTATAATACCCTTTTGAAGACGAGGAATGGAACTGGCGCGGAGCGTTTGCTGGAAATTATGTGCTAAGTGTTTGTTACGCTTCTGTGGATAGGTGTCACCAATACAATGTTAAAAAAGAAATCAATTACTCATTTTCGAGTCTCCAATTAGATGCTATTAGGCTTATCTACAGGTGTAGGAAGGCATGAGGCCTGGACCCTGAGTGATGAAAGTACTTGGACAAGTGTAGGATATTTTATAATTCATTTAACAGGTAGACTAAGACTTTCACCAGTTCATAATTTTGTATACTGAATGTATCCATTTGACTAGTTCTACATTTGTCTAGTCTCCTGGCCCTCATCTATCACTTGATCCAAGTCAACTGCAACTTGGCTGATATCTACCAACCCGCAAACCTATAGTATGTCTCTTCGAAACAGAATTGCATCATAGGCAATGCTTGTTGCAACTCGTGGCGTCGGGGGGATAGCAGCATGGTGCAACAGACGTGTATCAGCATCGTCGGCAATACGGAGGTGGTGGTACGCGAGGTTGATCAGCAACTGTCGAGCTCTTGGTGGCGGTCTTATCGTGATGGTCGTTGATGGTTCCAAGTTCAACATCGCCTTCGATTCCTTGAAGAGGCGCGGGGATCGGGGGTCTTTGGGTCAAAGGTGCGGGTGCGGTTGGACGCGGAGCTTGACGGCGCATGAGCCACTTGACTAACATAATGGCAAATCCAAGCGCAACGAGGGTGCCAATAATCCATGAAGCTATGGTAAGGTAGGGCGTTGCAACTCGAGGGCCAAGTTCTGAGGTGTCAACCCTATGTTGTGTAGGGAGGTCCATGTTGGGCTCCTTTCAGTCTGTTGTTTGATGAAGTGATAAGGGGAGGAATGGTATAAATGATGAGTGTTCTCAAGCTTTTTGAGCTACAGTATATCGGATATTATTGGCAGGATGTTCGATTGAATGAATATTGACTGTGAGGTTATTCAGTGACGAGCCAGTCGAGAGTTGAGCTTGGTAGAAAAGGGGAGGAAGGTACTGGTGAATAACCTTGGTCATATATGTCGTGGATTCGAATGATTCGGGAAGGAAGTGAACAGAGTTTCAAGTTTGAGGCTGGCCAGTGACAACACAAGTCTTCTATTGACTCGAGGTGCATGTGGCTGAAGTGAAATGACTGACATAGTTCCAAGGTGTGGTTATCCACGGCAAAGCAGCCCAAGCCTCGAAGCCCGATGAGGCCAGGGACTTGGACAGCTCATACAGACGATGGCTGCGTTGAATCTGGTTGAATCACCTAGAATCCTCGGATATAACAAGGCGGAGGAGTACCAATAGGCTTGTAAGGCGGAAGCTCAGTATCGCCGGGTGAGTCAAGGGAAGTAGGAGTGTAGGATGGCACAGGTTGATGGACGATCTGTTCTCGGGGGTGGTTGACGAAGATGCCTTCATAGTTTTCCTCTCGATTTATAAAGATCTCCCTTCGCTCTTCATCCTTCATCTCTTCTGAGTTGCAGCAGCAGTGCCCGATAAGGCCGACGATGTAGATGACGGCAAGGAAACCGAGGATTATCCCCACACCCTGGTATACGTTCAAGCCCATGACGTCTATTCCGTTTGTGAATAGAGGCGTTTTTTCGTGGATGCGAGTCGAGGTGCAATAGAAAATTAATAAAAGGAATGATGCGGTCATGGATGCGAGTCTGGATATCTTATAAAGCCCGAGTTGCCTCTCAAAGTTAATGTGCAGGCAAACAAGCGCTGGTACTTGGGTTATTTTACTGGACTCAATTCTCATGAGAAGATAGGTTTTAAAGTTGCTAGAGCTTTTATTTTTCTGGTCCTCGCACATTTCTAACTTCCATTTTCTAGCAGTATAGACTTTGACTGCCTAGTTCCTTCCAATCACGAAGCCATGGACGAGTGTTTGTGCAGAGTTATTCCCAAGCTTACCCAGTCACAGCAAATAAAGCAAACCCTCTTCCAGCTGAGAACCAGATGATCAAATTCCCCGAATTTTCCGTTATGGGCATCCCCCACAGTGAGCAGGATACCTAGAGCCTGGCATTCCGGGCCAGTAGGGATGGGGCTTTGAAAGAGCCGCATGAGCAGTCTGAGGCCCAGGGAGAAGTGCGCAGTCGGCTGAATACAGACCGCTCACTTCAGCAGCCCTTTTTTCCTTTTCTTCGGCTGTGAGATAGAGAGAACCCTCATGACTTGCCAAGATCTCCCGGAGCAAGTCGAGATGGTACTGCTCGAACGCGTCTGGGTGATGCTTCCAGTAGTAGATCTCTCCCTCGAGGTCTGTACTGTCGGCTCTCTTGACCCATTTCCACCCAAACCTTCGACCAAGGCGCTTCGAAACGCTGACTGTCAGCTTCATGAGAAGAACACACCCGATAAGTGCGGCTCCCACGATAATTACGGCGAGAAAGACCATGAAACCAAAGTATTCGTTGGCCGCTTCCTCAGCCTGGCGGATCTGATCAGCAGCGTTGCCAGCAGTAGGAGAGGGGCGGAGAGGATTGCCGGTGATGTGGGAGACACCAGCGGTACCGAGAGGAGCTGGACTCTCAAAGTTGGTGGCTGAAGGAAAGCCATGAGCTGGGCGATGAACTGGGCGACGAACTGCACTGTGACCAGGCATCAACTTCTTTCCTTCCTTTGTGGTTGGCTGTTCTTTCAGTGGTAGCCTGTTAGCCTTGTAGCTTGGCCTCTTATATGTGAATGGGGTCTTGGTGGGAATGGGAGGACCAGGGCGGTCAGGGATAAAGAAGAGAGGTCCAGCCGGAGGCAGCTCCTCTGGGACGCCCCAAGGCTCTATGGGCCTCTTGCGTGGTGTCGCGGGCATCCTGAAGGATGAGAATTTGGGGAGAGGTTTTAGAAAAGATGGGTATGTCGAGCGGGCTCAGAGAATCAGCTTGGCAAATGCTTGAGTCTTGGGAAGGGAAGATATCGACATGTCATAGGAAGAAGATAGCATTTTATAATGCTTGGGTGTAAGTTATAATTTTCTGATTAAAGTTCTTTTCTTTTGCCTTATTCTCTTGACCAATTACGGAGGAGAAATCCACGACTGTGTTCAGAGTTGGACTCTCGAATTACCCAAATCCTAATACACCTTGTGAATATTGAAGGAAGCTTTCACAATTGTTTGCGAAGAAGAAAAGTAACTATATAGGTCCCTCCTGACCAAATCTTATCCTGGATATAAATTCTGCAAATGTCTCCTTACGTGTCCATCCTTCTTGACCTTTGATCAAAAGCTCCCTCAACTCAGCCAATTCCCACACTCTTCCAAATCTAAATACAACTCTTATCCTCTCTCAATCAACCCAAGAGCATCAGAACATCCGACTTCTCACCAATCATTCTCTACCATCACCATGTCGCCCTTGCCATTCAACCTCGCACTGCCTAACATGCCTCCCGGTTCTCAGCTCCAGGCTAGAAGTATTCCAGAGGGTGGCTTCAGCCCCTCGGATGAGTATGGCATAGCCCATAGCGCATCCGGGTACAACTGGTGGTCGAATCCAGCAGATACGACAGAGCGCATCGCGGTCTTCTCGATAGTGACTGGCGTTCTATGTCTTATCATCTTTGGTCTTTTCTTGAAACTCCGCAAGCTGAGGATGGGGGTGATTTGAGCTGATTGGCTATCATGGTGTTTCTGTAAGTAGACTTTTCTTCACAGTCAGTGTTGGGCTAACATTTTCTCCAAGTCAGACATGATGCAGAATATGAGCCATCTTCACTTGGTTTTAGGACGAATTCACATCACCATCATCATATTACTTACTCCGTTGTTTAGAGATTACCGTTGGATTTTTATCACTCTCTTTGCGACTCAACCTCTAGTCTCTTGAATAGTCTTGGTCAAAACACAGTGGGAAGCATGAGATGGAAGTACGGGTCCTATCGGAAGACTCAGCTCTAGCTCTGAATAAATTAATAATTTTCCCACAAATCCTTAACGTATCCCTCCGTCAACCGCTCATCCTCTCCGTAGATCTCTTGCCATCCTGAGAATCCCCTATCCAGCACAAACACATCTTGACCGCTCTCTCCCTTAGGGTCTTCACCCATCGACTTCAAGAGACCATCCCGCTCACGAAGATACTTTAGTGCCGCACTGGGACCCCGCTGTTGACTGAGTGCGCAGTGAAATACAACTGCCTTTTTGTCTTTAAGGCGACGAACCAGAGTTGGCATCATAGCGTCGAGAGTATGTGCGGGGATATTTGTTGAGCCCTTGATATGTCCACCAATGTAATCTTGGAAAGTCAGCTGAGCTGTCATGAAAGAAACAAATGGAATCGAGAAGAGTTTTCTTCGAGAAATGTTTGAAAGCTAACTCACCATTATCACGAACATCGATAACAGCAAATGTGGGATCTATGGCATTGACTTCCTGGAGGATCTTCTCTGAGAGGGACTTGGCTGAAAGCCGCTTGAGTGAGGCAATTGTTGTCATTGCGCGAGCTTGTGGACGAAAGGGCTCGATTATTCTTTGCAAGATTCGCATGCGGGAGTGAGGTTGAATAGATAGATACCCGAAATGGATCAAGGTGAGGCTCATGTAGATCAGACTGAGGCGGAGCTAAATTTACCTTTGGTCCTTGGCGGCGGAACCCCACGTGTGTGTCCAATTTTGGTGTTAGTGATGAGATGATGCTCTCCAGCTACGTGAGAAAGCAAATCAGGGCTCAACGGAAGCTTATTGGCTTGATATTTCCCTGGATGTAATGAGACTTTACGCGAATTTACGTGTGTTACATTATACTCACTGTCATTCTCTCTCTTACTGAATGAAAGATGGATAAGCCTTGACTCTCAGGAGTGAGACTTTGAGAGCAAGACCTATCAAGTTAATCTGGCATACTGTTATTTGAATTTAAAAGGTTCAACATGCTATTCAAAACAGGGCAAGCCCCTTTAGAGCTACAAATCACAACATGGCAAGCAAAAGAAATTCACTCTTCACCGTGTAAGTGATTGTGGTGTCGTTACCCTGTAGTCACACCTACCTAGACACAGATAAGATCCCAGCTTCTACCCCTGTAAAATGACATATGACGCACCAAACGACCGGGGCTATTAACGTAGCTGACCATTGATCAATTTCGCACTGGTACAAATCTGGACTTCAAACCCACCAACTAGTCTAACAAACTGCCCACTCAACCAACATTCTTCTGTCGTTCTAGGCTCTTGTTTGTTTACATGACCCCTTTGTCAATTGTACGCTTGTAATGACCATCTGTGTTTGTATGCGACTGCAGCAAACGATCCGTACCGTAAAAACCACTGTCAACTCGCTACGACCGCCGCTTTCTTCTTTACCTTGCACTAGCACCACTTCGACATCTACCCCGCGACGATACAGACTGTACTCTACTGCAAAGATGGGTTCGCAGCCGGAGAAGGAGCATGGTCGTGTGGATCTTCGCCCCGAGGAAGTAATTGGAGATCTGGGTTTCACGCCCATGGTCAAGGTCGCTGATCCTTGGACCGTTGACAAGGTCGTCAAGGAGATTCCGGGTGGTGCGCCTACTGCAGAGTCCTCTTCGCCGCTCCCTTTCTTCCACATGCTCGAGCGACTCAAGACAACCAAGCGGGAAGGATGGAGGCGTTTCGGTATCTCTAGGTAAGGAATCTGGTCCCTCGACTTCAAGACGTCACTGACATGCGACAGGGGAGAGTCTATCGCCGACCACATGTATCGCATGTCTCTAATTTCCATGTTTGCGCCTCCCTCTCTCGCCCCGAAACTCGACCTCCCCAAGTGCATGAAGATGTGTCTCATCCACGACATGGCAGAACTTCTTGTCGGCGACATCACACCCGTCGACGGCGTTCCCAAGCCTGAGAAGAGCCGACGCGAAGCGGAGACGATGGACTTTCTGACCAAGAACCTGCTACGAAACGTTGCAGGCGGCACCACAGGCGAGGACATTCGCGCTATCTGGCAGGAATACGAGGACTCTGAGACACTGGACAGTCACTTTGTGCACGATGTGGACAAGATGGAGCTTCTTTTGCAGATGGTGGAGTATGAGAAGCGCGGTGAGGGTAAGGTCGATCTTGGCGAGTTTGCGTACGTCGCGACCAGGATGACGCTGCCGGAGATGAAGGCCTGGGGTCAGGAGGTTCTCAAGGAGCGGGAGGCTTTCTGGGGAACTAAGGAGCATGTTCATGGGGAGGAGGGTGTTGATGGAGGTGTCACATCTGAGCGAAAGGGCCAGCAGGACAACTACTACAACAAGGACTAAATGATGGGATACGAATTGTTAGACTTATGAGAAGGACGGCGGGCGAATGATACCAATAAGTTAAGGTCATGGCATATGGCATAGAAGAGTTTGGAGCGGTTCATGCGATACGGGAGATAGACTCAATAGAAGTAAAGGCAACGATTAACGATAGTAAAGCACAGCTGAGCTTGATGAACCCTCATCGTTGTGATCTGTTTGAAGACCCCTGTGTTGACCATTAATCGCTTAGGACAACCAAGGATATTAGAGTAATTAAACCAAGACAATACAGCAATGCAAATGAGCTCGACGGCCGAATACTTGATGTAGAAAGGAGAGAAGGGAGACTTTTATCCTTTTCAACGACGAATTGTTACTCCAATGCTCGCTTTTGATGCTCTTGGTTAGCTGAACCTTGCCGATCTCCATCAAGTGGACCAAACTCTTGGAATCAGCCACACAAGAAGAAGCTGGAGCTCTAAGTCGGCAACAAACCGAAATCTTCCCGTTCTCCGCATACCAATTCCTGACAAAAGGGGACTGACTGCCTGCCCACCTGGAAATCCGTCAGATATCGAGTCTTTTTGGAGTCTTATTCTCTCTCATCGTATAGACTACAGAGTAACTTACTGTGTTCTATATCGCGGCTCTTGAGCAACTGCCGGGATCACTACCAACTGACCAATCACACCCCGTACCTGACACTGGCCACAGGCGCTGGCCCCCCAACCATTGTTTACTTGGCCCGTCGACATTTTGCCGCCAGGACCCATCTCTCCAATCCAATAACTACATCATAAATCGATAATCGAGCCTCACTTTCAAGGCGACATCTCCGATACTGTGCGTGTATCTACGGTGCCCTCCCCTCTCACACGAGCGCCATACTTTTGGCTGCGTCTATTAGAGTTGGGCGCTTGCAGCCAGGCAGCCTCCCCCCTCCATGGGCCCGTCATCACAAGACACAACCAACCTTTTATCACACCTACCTTAGTCACGAGGCGCTCAACAATATCGCCCATCGCCATCACAAATCGCCCTCCGAGTATCGCTTCCCCGTCGATTGCAATCTCGTCTCCAGATCCGAATATTCGGTTTGCATCTACCCCAGACCCGCTTGTGCGATAGACGACCTGAGATGTGTCTCGGCTGCTGTTAAGCTTGGCCGTGAGTTACAGCTTCGCCTCCACTCGATAAGCTCATTCATTCGTCTATCTATCACCACGCGCGTGTGCGCACATACCGATCGAATCAGAAGGCCCTACCCCCAGGCAGAATGACGATCCCTTCGCATTTCCACATGTCGGGCGGCTTCAATAGAGAAGGCGTGCACCCTGGCCTGTTTCGCCCACCCATCTCACCAAGCTCTAGCACCAGCTACGGATATGCTTCACCCTACAGCACAGCAACCCCCGACGGGCAAGCTACGAAACGAAAGAGACCCTGCCATGATATATCGCGATCTCAGGAATTCCGCTTCCAGGATGATTCTGATAGAAATGGTTATTTTGGAACGCCAGTGGCTCAGATGAGGAATGAGGAAATGCGGTACCAACTTGCTGGACAGCTTGATACACCGAGTTCTGGCCCCTTTGATAGCGGCGTTCTTGGCGAGAGCATGTATTCGGACACAGACTATCGAAAAGCGCTTGGATCGAAACGAACCCACGACGATATCGATCATGGAGCTGGACCGACACAGCTGTTCAATCTACCTCCCCAGCCGATGCAGTCCCAAGGCTGGGGTAGCTTCGCATTCTCAACCATAGGAGGTGTTGTTGGACGTGTGTGGGAGTTTTGCAAGACAGGTTCATTTCGAGGTTTCCAGGCTGGTGGTGGTAAGGCCTTCACGATGAATTCCGGCAGGATCGAAGAGCTGGACCAGACACTGTTCGAGAGTCAGCAACTTCCCGGTCGATTCCCGCCATCGCTAGAGGATTACTTCAACCAGCCTAAACCTGATAACGCAGACCAAGGCGGCAACAGCGGCGCATCTACACCTACGGCACCCCATCCAAAACGAAGACATACAGACACGAAAGATGAACTTGGCAGGAACTGGGTTATGGTGAGTGATGAGAAACCAGCTGAGCCTGAGCCCAAGCCCGAGCCTCCACTGCGACGTCCGTCTTATCGACCGTCCCCTCGATCACGAAACTCGGGCCCCTCCATGACTACCGGTCGACGCATCAGTGCCGCTCCATCAGCCCGATTCTCTTCTGCCTCTACACCGAGTCAGCGACGATCCACTACCAATCGCCCGACTAGTCGTCTATCACACGCAGCAGCATCACCTTCTCCAAGGCCCGCATCAACCGCGTCATTCGCGTCACTTGCTCCCCTCGCGTCACCTCGGATGGAATCGCCCAGCCGGATACCTCAGCCCACCCGCTCCACACGCCGAAATACGGCCATCCCATCGCCGATAGCAAAGCCGTCGTCGCACCGCCGGTCTCACTCTAATGCCTCAGTAGCATCAGGACGCACATCAGCAGAAGCCAGTCCCCGTCTGACCGCAGAAGCCAAGCATCTCGCAGCACGCCGTAAGATGGAAGAACGAGATGCAGATGTGCGGATCAACGCTTTCAACAAACAATTACAGGACATGATTCGCCAGGGTAGAGAAGCCTTGGGTACGACGATTGAAGTGGAGGGTAACTGGGAGGATGACCTGTGAACGCCTCCAGCTGCCATACATCCATCCATCTACACTCGTGACGACCCATTAGACATTTTGAAGCCACCTTCCTACCTCGTGAAATCTCTCACTGATACCCTCATTTCTTTCGTTTCTTACTACCTGGGCAGCATCGTTGGGGAATTTGTTTTTTCTTTTCAGGGGAGATCTTTTTCGTCGGGGAGTTGATTAAGGATCTGGGCGTTGAAGCGAACGGAAACGGATTCTTTGCTTGTATCAGTCACACACACATACAAACCTACAACTGACTGACTGATTTCTTGGCAGTTATAAATAACTGCCTGATTTATTCGTTTACGTCGAGGATCGATAACCTTGTCTAAATAAGCATAAAACCTTTTGTCCTTGTTGTCTTAAACTCCTGTTTAACTCCGTAGCGGACTACCAGGATGGATGTCCGCGAAACGGTGATATACCAACCCAGCTTCTATAATAGGAAAAACGTGAAGAACCCGAGTCGCTCCAATCATACGGGGCTTCGCTGTCAACAGAACGACCAGGCCCTTCTCTCTAGACCCGGGATATCGTACCCGAAGCGGAGTATCGAAGCCCCTAGTTTTATTATTGCACGTTTGATATCATCTGGGGAACCTCAGGACAAATCCTCCCCGTTCATGGATGCTCCCTGCGGCTGACGGCCTTTGTCGGCCTTGTTGATTAACGTTTTTGAGGTCCTCGTATTTGTTGTTTATGTGAGAACATTAGTCTTTGTTAATCAGCCTTGGCTACGTCTTGGCAAGGCCAGCTCAGAGGGACACCGGCGATTGTCCATTGAAGATGGGGTGCATTGTTTTCTCTTCTCCTTTATGCTATGCTATGCTGGCAAGTTATCCAATCCATTGACCGGGCAGATGGACTTGGCGTGTAGGTAAATATAGGTCTACCTTGTTGTAGATCGAACAGCTGAGGCTTGGAGTTACCCATTTTTAGGTCCTCGGGCTACTAGTTAGGGAAACATTTGATGTGATGGGAGTTGCATATCAGTAATCTCTCAGCAAAAGAAACCGTGAGGGCCCCATAAATGATTTGCGAGAGATGCATGTTTGATGAGAAAGGGGGCGGGCTCGGAGGTTTTGAAGCCCGGCTTGGGGTTTTGTTCTTCGCTGACTGTGACTATTACGGTTATTATGACTGAACTGTTGTAGTTGCCTCTTTTTGCCTTTGCTTTTTTGACAGAGTCTTACTCTCCTGAAGGTAAAGCATCCATTGTGGATATGGATGGATGAGTTCGGTGATCGACGCGAGACTAAGGTGGAATTGGGGGGCCTCTTTGTCTGGTTCGAGACCGTGAGAACAGACAGTGGACTCTTCGGACTGCACGGATATTGGAGTGAAGGAATAAGCTCTAGCTAATTGTGTCGAGTTGATAGAATTTTACTTGGCAGGTGATATTCGGCAATTTCTTCGGTTGAGGATATTGCATGTATCGTATAGGACTGTGATGATGGTGTTGAGGTTGACATTGGCATACGTCAAGTGGCTTACTGTTTGTTGCTATCTAATGCAGTGAGCATCCCGTCTGCAGGCAGAGTTCATACATCAGATAGTGTAGTCAGACTCACTACCTGGTGAAGAGATGATTGAGAGAAACAAGGCTGCTCTTATCTTGGCGTCATACGTGCAATTGCATCTTATCGAACCAATGCCAATACCGTGAAAATAAAGCCTTGTCCATGTCTCTCCTCAGCTGTCGGTCGGTGGGTAGTAAATGCTACCTACCTTACTTACCGTCCCCTATTTCGCGGTTCCAGGTACCTATTGACAGATCGGCGGCTACCCAAAGCGGACGCCCGATGGCCAAGACTCTTTTCCCATTCGAGGGGTTATTCTCCGTTCCTAGTTTCACTTTTGGCTCTCGTGAGACAAGCCCTGTTCGGTAATCGCGAAGAGAGCCCAGACTAAGGTTAAGGTTACGTTAACGTTGGCCATTTAATTTTTAACCTTAGTGAGCCTTTCCAGGGGTGGCCACCTAGGGTCACGGGCATGGCCTACCCGCCGTGAACCCCTGGAGCCTGCAACTGGAGCCCTGCAAGCTGGCTTTTATCGTCTGCCCAATAGTGGCTGAAACTCTTGTCTTGTGAGCACATGGCATATGCTGCTGTACGGCTCGCGAGGGAATAGATAATGCCTTTTGCTCTTTTACTCGTCGGGTCGTGGTACAAGAGTACCTGAGACATGCACACGAGATTGGCTCGAGGATCGTCCCGCATTAGATAGCGCAATACCAGGGACATGGGTATCATCTCGTATGAAGAGCCATTGAACCACCCAGATACGCTCCCACGGGGACGAGAAAAGAGGAACATGGCGTAAGAATATCGACTCTTTCGTCACTTGGCCCCTTCATCCACAAATTTCAATCATAACCAATTTAATGGCAAGGTTCCGTCGCTGCCAAGATTCCCGAGTCTCCAGCTCTCTGCATACGATGAAACCCCAGGCCAGGACCAGTCTCTGAACTCATAACCCCTGCTGCAGCCTTTGTTCGCACACTAGAGGACTAATACGTGCTGCACGAATAGGTGCGCGCTATCAAGGGCCATGAGGGCCTCGTACGTCGACGGCAAGGTTGAAGGGAGGGATACCCATGCTCATAGCTGCCACACCCATAACCCGGCTCTGGGTGATTCAGCTTGGTACGATTTGCGCTGTGCAGTTCTCCCTAAAGTCCGTGAAAGAAATTCTGAAGGGGACGAGAAATAGGTATATATGAAAGAAGTTCCTCTGCTGTTCTAGACGATCTTAGGTTCAACTCAACAGCCGCAGTTCATTCACTCGTTTTTTCACCTCCATCTCTATCTTTTGAAGCTATTTCTAGTTTCAGTACTGTCGTTTACGTCCCCTTAACTACACTCTATAATACCCTCTTCAAAAATGCGTTTCTCTGTCCTCGCCACCTGCGCCGGCCTGCTGCAGCTTGCCGCTGCCGCTGTCCCTGTCGGCGTCGCCATCACCAAGTGCACTGTCGACAGGAACATCGCCCTCACTTTCGACGATGGTCCTTTCGCCTACACCAACGAGCTTCTTGACCAGCTCAAGAAGTACGGCTACAAGGCCACCTTCTTCATGAACGGCGAGAACTGGGCCAACATCAACGACTACGCTGCCACTGTCAAGCGTGTCGTCGCTGAGGGTCACCAGCTCGGCTCTCACACGTACGTGTTTCATCATTGATCTATGCATGCCGTGTGACAGTCCGTATGATGCTAACACTCCCACAGTTACAGCCATCCCGACCTCGCTACCATTAGCAACGCCAATGTCCGAACCCAGATGACTCGTCTGGAGGCTGAGTTCCTCAAGATCGTTGGAAAGTGGCCCACGTACATGCGACCCCCTTACTTCAGCTACAACGCCAACACCCTCTCCGTCATGAAGACTCTCGGATACCACGTCATCAATGCTGATGTCGACTCTCTTGACTGGGAGTACAACACCCCCGCTGAGACCAACACTGCTCTCAACCTCTTCAAGAAGGGTATCACCAACGGTGGATCCATTGCTCTCTTCCACGATGTCCACGAGAACACTGTCCGCAACCTCATCCCCAAGGTCCTCGATGCCGTCAAGCGCAGCACCCGCATTCGTGAGTATCCTCCTTGATCATTATTCCCTGCCATAACTGACATTTCTTTAGCTGTTACCGTCGGCCAGTGCCTCGGTGACCCCGCTGCCAACTGGTACAAGACCACCAAGCGTACCAAGCGTGACTTTGAGGATGATGAGGAGGCTGAGGATGAGAAGACTGTTGATGAGCGCTCTCTGTCCGAGTACATTGAGCGATCTCGTTTCCGCCGTCACTCTCACCACGCTTAAGCGCCTTTTGTCTACAGATTCTTTGATGTGACTATGACTTATTGGATACATCATTGGAAAGAACTGCACTGCTCATATCTCATTTAATATCGCATATAGACAATAGAACATGTCTCTATAATACACGGCCTCACTATTTAATTGTTCCTTCTTTTACCGTGACACTACCGTAGTATGAAGTGAACGCCTCAATTAAAGGTCTATTTAAGCATATATTGACAAGAGTTTAAAGTCTTACATGCGATAGGTCCACTCCCACTAACACCCTACCATTGTGGCATTGCGGCATCCTTCGCGAGTCAGCAATGCAGAAGCTTGGACTTTTTGATGCTTATCTCTTGAGTGCATTACGAGATCACAAGACGCAAGATACAAAAAACAATGCGCTGTCAGCCATCGCAGCCCAATTATCCCTGAATCCCGACATGCAAAGTATACGAGGATTGGCGAAGCAGTGAGATTCACTCAGCTTATGCCGAGATAGATACCAAGTCAATCAATTGACTTGGCTAAGCAGACGGATCTTTTGTAAGTTCTCTCATCACTACGGCTATTACTCGTTTGAGGTCTTGATGGACGATCGCTGCGACGTATTCGTGGGGGCGAAACATTTCGCGTCAACGCTGTTGTTGCCTAATGCCTAATGCATATTCTTTCATCCAGAGATAAGAGATTCTTGGAGGATTGCCTGTGAGATCATGTTATTTTCATAGCAATAAGTATTTTATTTGTGCAGAACGATCATCTGATCGGAATTGGTGTTTTTTGGGCTATCTTTACTCGGCAAACATAGTTTATTGACATGGGTGGCGTACAGATGAGCGTCATATTATCACCATACCAAATAACCATCCGCTCCAGGTGATCTCTTGAATCTAAAGCTGTGGGAGAAAAGGAACAGTCATGCTGGAAACCAATACAAGTCAGGAGATTTGGCATTGATCCTCGAAGTTGCGCTGTTGCTCTTGTTTAGAAGAGAAAATCTCATATTATCAATCACTCTCATATCGTGACTTATGAATCGTTGATCTAGCAAAGATTACTGCCCACTAGCTAGCAAATCAAGCTAATAGACTTCCAGAGTTTTGAATGTCAAGACGTGTTGCTGGGATTCAGGATATCATCATGATCCTGAGCAAAAGCTACGCTGGCTAACCATTTGAATTTAATTTTATTAGTCTTTTACTCCTTCGTAAGAAAGACCATGTTGAGTTGAATGGTAGTCTAGAGTAACATAGTAATTTTAACTCTTGACGTGCTCTGAGTGATTCCGAACAAGGAGTCATGGATTCTCTCCAGGCTCTTCATGATCATATACACCCATGAAGCCGAAAGTTGCAGGATGACTAACTGCCAAAAACATAGTTAATGGGTCAATGGTACGACTTTGGACCCTTCATGGCTTGGCATGGTCTGAAGGTCTCCAACGTTTACGGAGTAAATTCATCTGCCGAAGGCCACTACGTCCAATATGGCAGCCTAGGAGAATGGCAGTAATATGGGACAATCAGCGTGCACCAATCTCAACTCAACCTCATGGCGTTGTGTACATTATTCAGCATCTCATCACGGATAAATACAAACTATCCCACCGGTAACCTCGTGATGGAGAAGCCGTGAGCTCGGCGACCTGATGGGAGAGGAGTCTTGGCATTTCATCTACCGAATTTCAACATCCCCTGTCCAGTAGGCGAAAGCCGTATAGAGTGCGAATAGAGGCTTGGGCCTGGAAGCGTTGCAAAAGACTCCCAAATCCATCTGCCAAGACTTGCCCCGAGTCAAGACATGCATAAAAACATCTGACACAATTTATCACTAGACCCTGACCTTTTAAGCATATTCTGCCCTGAAACCTCACAAACTCTAACCAAGGGGGGGCGTCTCGTCCCTTGATCCTGGTAAAATGTCCAGCGTAACATGGACGCCCTGATGTGCTGTCTGTCAACTGAACTTTATTCAGCGCTTGTGTCGCATGCTATCATGAAGTTATTTAATGGAAATGCAACCGCCCTCGTATTTGGTGACACGACAGTTTTGCATCTGAGACAGCCGGGTCTGCGAGTGACCTGAAGTCCCGCTTTCGGAATATGAGAGCGGCACGGGAGTGATGATCGATGGATAAATGCAAGGCTCCGAGATATTGCTACTAGCCTTTTGAGGCTTGAAGATGGATGACTGTATAGTCTTATATGGTACTGCAAAGAAGTTTGTATCTTTTAAAGGCGTCCGAGTCTAGTCATATCACAGCACTTATCCTCATCTTTGGATTAAGCCCAATTCGATGAATAGGACGAGCTGGATGTGTATGAACCCTTGACCGAAGGCCTCAAAATCACCTCCGCTGAGACCCAGAGTCTACTGAAAACCACATTCCAAGACTCTGATGTTTTTCTAGTGCCTTGTCATGCTTCCAGAGTATTCACTGTAGCTGCAGCTGAATCTCGCTAACGTGCCCAAAGCTCTGTCTTTTGTTTAGGTAATATTCCCTATTGAAAATTTGATTATGGCCTTCGACGTCACTTGATACGCATTGCTACACTGCCTCTATCGAGATACGATGTATTAGTATTACACACAACCACGAATGATGATTGAACTTGGTTTTCAGACAAGATTTGTGCTGAGATATCGTCTACTCAACTAGAGATCGACGGGGCTGGTTGAAAACATCTGATATAGATATGTCCATCTCTATTATTAAAGAGTAAAAATGCCAATGTAGCTATATGCAAGATACAACAAAAGGCGCCAGATAACAAGATAACACAATAATATACTTATTTTCAGCATAACACAATATAAGGTATTATACACTATACCAAAGAACACAATAACCTTAATGTTAAGTCTCAACAGGTCACACAGCTACCGCCTTCAACCTTAAGATCTAACTGAACAGGCGGGTTAGTAATAGATTGGATCAGGTCGCAAGACAACGCAGTGGGAAAAACACAAGTTGAGGATAAACACAGCTGAATAAACACTTGGGATCTCTATTATGTTTACCGTGTAACATGTCGTTAATAGGGGGTCACCATCTTGATGCGGAATGCAGATTATACCATGGCCATGACGTTTGGGTTCGTTGAATAGCAATGCCATGATGATCTCTGAAGGCAGATGGCTGCTTGTCAGTAAGAAGGAAGAAACGATGACACTTTTTTCTTGAATTAATTCTTCTTCTTTAACAAGAGACCATGGAGGCACTTCGAGTCGGCCCAACGCTATGATACCAAGGTTGATATTATTTGACCAGAGGTCTGGCGAATTTGCTTACAAAACTGGTGATACAAAGATATCAAAAGACATAAGATGAATGAATATATCGACTTCGGAAGGAATAATTTAGACTAGATATGCAACCCCCTTCTAGTAACTATCCTTCTGAATGTCTTGACCTAATCAGATGTTATTGCAAAGCTCATGCTACGAGGCATACATTCGTGCCCTTAGTAGACCACAGCGCCTCCCGGAATAGGTAGATAAGTTGAAACCTTGGAAATCCCAGTGGCAACATAGTAGGTGTGGATGGATAAGATTCTATAAGAAGCCAGAAGGAATAAGAGCTGCTAATGCAAAGAACCTAGGCGGCTAAGGGGAAGCAAGGACACTTATAGGTAGTATCCTAAGTGAAAAGGAAAACTCCTTGGTCAGGCAGGTTTTGTATATATAAGCCTTTAGACTACTTCATTCTGGTGCCCTTTTTTGACGTTGAAGTTTCATTACTGTGGTTCCTAGGTGGCAAGAGAGGGCCCCATAACCAGGCTCTTATCAATACTGTCTGCCCAAGGCCTATCAGAGACATCGGCCTGGGGAATCACCACGGTGTTTCCCTTTTGTCTTCAGGAGGGCTTTTTCAACTGGTGTCTTTGATTTATGAGTACGCTGTGGCTTTGAAGGAGGATGGATATTATGGCAAGATTGTGAGGAACTACCGTGCCCTCGGGTAATCTTTCTTACCATGTTGTTTTCTTCGTCCTGTGCTGAGGGAGGAACTTGGAAATTCGTGCTAGCTAACCGCTTGTAGGGAGAGGTATCCCATATTCATCAGGAGGTAATGTATGGGTTTGAAAAAGGTGTTGGGGATTTTATCTTCAAGGCAAGGGGGGTTGGGCTTCTGGATATATTACAGATCTTATGTGCTGCAGAGGGTGAATTTGGAGCGTTCGAGAGCTTTTGACAGTGAAGCTATTCTTTCGACTCAAGCTGAAAATAACAGATCTACTCGTTTACGGGGTACAACAAGTACCTAGGTCCTAGGACGTGGTAAGTAGGTTAGGTACCTTGTTTATCATACCTGGAAGACATGTAATAATCGATAACTCATGACTTGAAGGGTATGACCATATCTAGACAGCCATTGTACCGGAGTATGCTTGGATGCTGTAAGCTGCTTGTCATGGTGTTGATGGGCTCGCCTATGAGGGGATCTCGGTGACATGCTCTTGATACGCCGGACTCAAGACGGGAATGAAGGGAAGAGAGATTTTCAGTGGCGTCACTGGGTCACGGGGAGCTCGTGCAAGTGTCGACCCTTGGCGTGGGTGGAATCGATGATTAGTGGCGGAAGTCGGAGGGAAGAGGCCGCGCGACGGGCCGAGAGTGAAGAATGATCGCGTGTGTGTGTTTTATAGCAGACGGGGAGTTGAGATGATAAGACAGATGGTGTAATGAGCTGTATTACTGTTACCTAGGGTCTCTGAGATTGAAGAATACTTGATTTGATCAGATTTATATCGAGTAAATATCATAAGTTTATACAAGTCGGCTTACAAGTGACGGCTGTCGAAGCGAACATCATGATGATAGTAGTGAATTCTCTGCCTCTGATGGACGAACGTACGTAATTAGCCCATGTCCTTGACCCCTGTTCTGGATGTCGGGGAGGTCGGGGAGTTGTCGAGGCCCTTGATGGATCCGATGACCATCAACGCCAATGAATGTAGCCGATGACCGATGGCCGATGATCCGTCCGGACGTCTCCATATAATTTTTTTTTGGGGGGGGGGGACACTCCTTAAGAAACCATCCGTCATCAACAAGACCCTTTCTTTATCTGGGGAATGCAGGAGGAGAAAAGCAAAGACTTATGGAGACTATATAAGAGTGAGGTCAGGGTATTTCCAGTATCAATTCCATCAAATATATAATATTTACACGTGATGAATCTGTGATATCAAGCCCCCAGATACACCGACGCCCCGACACCCGGGATCAGAAATCTCCACTTGAAGCCGACCAAGACAAGACAAAAAACCACACAGCGACTACCGACAACCGTGAGAAATGGCCACCCCGGCGGCCGTCTTAGAGCGCATCCGCCGCCTGCTCATGGTCAAGGGGGCGCCCAACGAACGAGCCACGACCGATTTTTCGTCCCCTTCTTCCCTAGAGACATCAATTAAAGGCCCGCAGCTGTCAGTCTCCCCGTCGCTTCAACCTCCAAAATCAAAAAGAGAGGACTCAATAAGCCGGCGACCCGAAAAGGACAGACACAAAGTCCGTCATGACAAAGTCAAAGGCTTCATCTCCCGGGTCATCGGCTTCCGCTTCCGCTTCGGCCGCCCGTCGACAACACGCTGCTGCCAGGCCCGGAAAGGCGAGGTCTTTGGCTTGTCGGCAGTGTCGCGATCGTAAAATTCGCTGTGACGGTGCACGACCTGTCTGCGATTCTTGCTCGAGACGCGGTCTCTGTGCTGATCAATGTGTCTATCCTGAGATTGAGCATGAAGGCTCCATCGCTTCGTCACGGAGGTGAGTTTGAGGTCAGACCATATAGATAAGATACTAACCAAAACTCAATGATAGCTACATCCGTGCTCTCCAGAAGCGAGTTCAGGAGCTTGAAGAGAAGGAGAAGCAGCTAGTAAGTCTTTTTATAACAAGTACCTTATTCATAACCCCCTCTGCTCAGGACATTCACTCATAGGCCCTCTAGGAATTAGTAACTCACGGCCACAATGCATTCGTCGCCACGACGCCTGCACAGGAGGAATGGAGAAAACTATCTACTTCTCCCAGTGTTGTGTCTGAGCGTATAGCAAGACCTCCAAGACATGTTGACCATGCTCTCCCTCCAATCCACACTGACTCGGGCTACTCTTTGCCCAGCTTCTCTTCTAGAGCTGGTTCACTACCAGCAGTCCACGAACCAGCCAGCTACTACTCCCGCCCACACCATCTCATGGGCGCTAGTCCACCATTGACTGATGACCTTGAAGATACTGCCCCGGCCAAGCCTTCATCGTTCGGCTCCTATTCTTCCAACGTCAAGGCAGCTTTGATGCTCCAGAAGATCAGCCTCCCACCAGCAGACCTCATGGACGAGCTACTAGCAGAGTATTTCAACATTGACTGGATAACCATGCCTATTATCCACCGTCCATCCTTCTACCAGCGATATCATCGCCTCATCGCTGTTGCAAATTCTCGCTACCGCCGTGACATACCCCTCGAGGAGGCCACCGAACTCGCAGCCACCTACTCTCTCCTTTTAGGAATGCTTGCCATTGGCCAACTTGCCAAAACCTCGATTACGGAATCCGTCGAGTCGCACGCATCTCACGCCTTCGAATTTCACCAGCAGGCCAAGACTCTTCTCCTCGTCGATCTACTATCCGTGTCATCTCTCCCCGTTGTCCAGGCTTTGATTGTTCATGCTCGATTCTTGCGACGAGCAGGTGCGGTTCAGGAGAGCTGGATGTTGACTGGCATGGCTCTTCGACTCGCAGAAGGTCTCATGCTTCATGTTGATCTCCCTGGAAAGGCACAGGCTGAGCGTGAGGAACGGAGGAGGACATGGTGTGCTTGTGCTCTTCTTGTCAGGATGCAGAGTTCCCCTGGAAGCCAAACCAACCCAGCATTGGGCACATATCCCCAGGAAATCGACGACGAATATCTCGAGGCTTTCCCTCACAACCCCGACCGAATTCAGCCTTGCGATACCCCTTCGCGACTGTCTTTCTTCAACCAAACTTTGAAACTGTACCACGATATTCTTCAGCCTATTCAAGATTCTCTCAACCACAAAACAGATTCTGGTAAAGAATCGGTCTCTGATATACTGTCTGATGCACTCAAGCTGGATTGCGATTTGGAAGAATGGTATGCTGCTATACCTGAGCATCTGCGTGTCAAGTTTCCCTGCACTCAGCCCGAGGCAATTTTCCGTCGCCAAGCAACTTTGTTGCGTATGAGGTATGTTAATCAACCATCTGTAGAAACACAATGAGCTAACACATAACAGATATCTTGAGACCAAGGCTTTAATTCCCCGAGTAGCAATCATAAAGCTTATCAGCGGCAATGCAACACAACCGACGTCTATGATGGCAAAATCGATGCTCGCAGGCCTATTCGAGTCATGCTATGCTGCAAGCGTGGAGCTGGAAGATATCATGGCTCGTGAGAGGAGATTGGTGACTTTTGACGGTCCTCCCGAGAGTCATTCTGCTATTGGTAAGTCAAGACATCTTTCTACTACGATATTTATTCTAACTCGCATCAGCCCTTGGCATAATCGGCATGACTCTCACCGTCTTGGTCCAACATCCCCTCTTCAGAGGCATCATCACCAACCCCGCCCCTGTAACTGAAGAAGCCACCCGATGCCTCACAACAGCCAAGCAATACACAACTTCGACTCACCCGCTCGCCGAGCGTTTTGTTCATACTCTCGAGTCCGCCTTACAGCCTCCCTCTCGGTGTGTTTCTCCCCGCGGTGTCTTGGACCCTGCCTTGGAACCTAAAAATGTTGGGCCTGTGCTGTCCAACCCGACAGAGGCCCCTGGGGCTGTGGAGATGGCTCTGCTTGAGGCTTGGTATATGAGAAGACAGGATCTCGCTTCTTGCGGTATGTCTGTTACGGAAATTGTTTCTTTGTGGTAATTGGTTATATATACAGATATATTTGGGATTGGAAAAAGGAACAGGTGTTTTTATTTAGCCAGCGAGATACCCCAGCATGAATTAATGGAATGTCTGTTATTTTGAGGCTCGATTCAATTGCCTTTGGTGTTCTGTTCTGTTCTGTTCTGTTCTGTTCTGGCTGCCTCCCATGGCCGCGGCCAACAGGTCGGTATATATGGCCCATTGCGACCTTTACAGGAACTGCGCATTTCAAGGGTTTCTGACCTACCCGGAGGCATTCTATATTGGGAAATAATTGTATGTGCCTCCATAGATCACATCACAGCGACCCTGCTAGCCACGAGCTGAGACAGCTTGTTATGCAGTTGGTTGACATTTTACAAGGGTCAACCAACAACTTGAGAAAACAGGCAACAGAAAGAGGAATATAAGCCCGGTTTCTGGAGATGAAACTCCACGACAGTAGCAGGGCGCAGCTGTCGGAGGCCGACCACCATATAACAGAAGACAACTTTTTTGAAGATCAAATCTGATAGGTCCCTGCAAGGCAGAGTCTCAGTCTCAATTGATTCAGTTTCGCACAGTAGTTTGGGCTGGTGTTTCGGTGAATGCAACATCCCGCTTCAAGTCCATTTACGCCTGGTATCAAGGCCGCGGATTGCGACATCACATAGATAAGGCAGAAGGAACACAGCCTCTATAAGTGTAACTGTAATAAATAGAGGTACCGAAATAGCTGGGCCTTGGTGCAGGGCCTCTAAGTGAGGAGGCGGCCACTGCAAGCAACCGACAATCCCTGGATTTCTGTCCGTGAGTGATTCACAGGCAAAGGTTTACTCAAGCATATAAACTCTCTTCTCTTCCCGGCCCATTGTTTTCCTTCTTCTTCTTCTTCTTCTTCCATCGCTAAATCCATACGGCGACATATCCCTCCTCATCCTAAGCCATCAACACGTCAAGCGACATACAAGAGATACTCTTCCGCAGTACTTCCTTTTGTCACTATGACTACCACAAAGTCAGTCAAGCCCGAGCAGGGGCTCGGTAATCGAGCCCTTTTGGACAAGATGGACAAACTGCGAGAGCTCGGCATCTCCAACATGGTGCCTCTCCCTCAGGTATGTCTCTCTATCTTACCACACGCTAGACACTCTCAGCTAACGTTGATATAGATGGTTGTCGTGGGCGATCAGAGCGCTGGAAAGTCCAGTGTCCTCGAGTCTCTCACTGGCTTTCATTTCCCTCGCTCTGTGACTCTCTGCACTCGTCATGCAACAGAGATCATCTGTCGTCGTGAGGAAACTGAGAGCATTGTTGTCTCTATCCATGCTGTCGATGCGGATGAAGAGCAAGCAAAGTCCTTTCATCGCACTGCCACTAACCTCGACGCCGAGGAGTTTGCTCAGATCTTTCAAGATGTTAGTCCTTTGTTCTCTAGATACATTTCACATCTTCTAACATAGTCTTGATAGGCGGCCAAGGTGATGGGCATCAAGTCAGAGGCTGGTGATGGCTCTACTGGCTCTGCCTTCAGTCGCGATGTCCTCCGCGTCGAGATCAGTGGCCCTAATGAAGATCACTTGACTGTCATCGATGTTCCCGGAATGTTTGAGAACGTCACTCCCGGTATCACCACCAAAGAAGATATCGAGCTCGTGAAGAACATGGTACAGAAGTACATCCAAGAGTCGCGCACCATTATCCTCGCTGTCGTCCCTTGTAACGGCGACATTGCGAACCAGAAGATTCTCACTTACGCCAAGGAAGTTGATCCTGAGGGCAAGCGAACTCTCGGTGTTCTCACAAAGCCAGACTTGGCTGTCGAGGAGGCTACAAAGGCTGTTGTCGTTGACCTCGTTCGTGGAAAGCGAAGGGATCTTCAGCTTGGATACTGCGTCGTGAAGAACCGAAGTGCCGATGATAGCTCTTCCAGTGCTGAGGAGCGAACTCGCGCTGAGAAGGAGTTCTTCTCCAAGGCGCCCTGGACTAAGCTATCCCCTGACAGACTTGGTATCCCAGCGCTCAAGGTCCGTGTTCAGCAGCTCCTCATGGACCGAACCAAGAGCGAGTTCCCCAAGGTTCGTGGGGACCTTACGACTATTCTCAAGGAAACTGAAACACTTCTCAAAGACCTGGGCCAGTCACGCAGCACTACTGAGCAGCAGCGTATCTACATCGGACAGATTGCTGCTCAGTTCACTCGTATCAAGCACTGTGGTCTTGATGGACAATATAGTCGCGAGAATCTCTTCGACGCTGGTACAGATCTGAAACTCATTACCCGGATTCGCGAAATTAATGAGGAGTTCGCAAAGTCTGTCTATGACTGGGGCGAAACACGCAAGTTCCATCGTCCTAGCGACAAAGAGGTGACCCCAGCCCCTAGCGAGGAAGATGAAGCCTCAGAGGAAGCAAAGGCCGAGCCTACCAACGATCGTTGTGGTTTGTACCGCCGTGGTATCTCTTTTGACATCCCTGCGTTGGGAGAACAAGAACTGGAGGATGGCGTTCTTCATGATCCATTCGAGTGGCCGGAGCCGAACGAAGAAGATATCATGCAGTATATCGAGAGGGAGTGGCTGTCTTCCCGTGCTTATGAACTAGGCACAGTAAGTATTGTCTTTTCCTGGTGCTTGCCTGGGTGGATGTTCTGACTTATCTCTTAGTTCGGTGGTGAGATGCTACCCAAGAACTTCAAAGAGCAATCCAAGAAGTGGTCTGGTATGGCCCGAGCCCATATCGCCAATGCCATTCTCATCGTGCACCACTTCATCAGCAACGTCCTCGACAGCTGTTGCCCTGACCCAGCTATTCGCGAAGAGCTCTGGAACTTCCTTGTCGATGACCTCCAAACTCGGTACAAGCGTGCCGTTAACCACACTGAGTTCCTCTTGAAGGTCGAGTTTGAAGGTCGCAGCATCACCTACAACCCCTCCTTTGGCAACAACCTAGCTGAGAATAGATCCAAGGGAGAGGACTTGGGTGAATTGGTCAAGAACGCTACTCTGAATGGCTACGATGATTGCCAGTCAGCAAGTGAGCTTGCTATGCATGTTCGTGGCGCTATCGAAAATAGAACCAAACCAACCAACCTGGCCACCATCTGCCAGGATATTCACGACGTTCTTTTGACCTACTACGACATCGCCCGCAGTCGCTTCGTCGATGTTGTCTGCCGACAAGTCATCGACTTCTTTCTCCTCGACGACACCGACGGTCCTCTCACGGTTCTGTCCGATCAAGTTGTGTTCCACATGACACCCGAGCAACTTGAGGCTATTGCTGGCGAAGACATGCTCAGTCGAGATCGTCGTGAGAAGTTGACTCGCGACGTGGCCAACTTGAAGGAAGCGCTCAAGGTTCTCCGTGGATGATCTTTTGGTGACTAGATAAAGTTATTGGTTTTCATTATGTCCGAGAAGGGTTAGAGGACGATAGACGGCCTTGTTAGGCTTCGACAGAATTGGGATAGTATTGAGGTTTTCATAGATGATCTGGTAGAAGAAGTTTTCTGTAGGAAGCTTGTAGCAATAGATTGCGAATCCGAGTATCAGCCTTGTTAGCATCAAGTACTAGCTACCATTTCCATCTGTGTCCTGGTAGACTCGTTGATAATTGACAAGCACGGTATCCTAAGGCTTAGGTTTCACAGTCATCATCCATACTCAGTTGGATTGTCAAATTCTGCAACTCATAAATTGGGGTTTCTTTGTATTCGTTACTCATTCGTACAAGTTGCGAAGCACTTCAGCTCCCAAGCCTCCAAATGTCGATGCTCAACTCGACAACTATGCAAAAACAAACATCTAAGGTATCATAGTCTAAATTTCATTATTCCACCAACGCCAGAGATATGCGAATCATGCGAACAACACCAATTTTGTCAACCCAGATCATTTCGTCAAGAGACTTCCAACATCCTGCAGCTGGACCGAGTTCAACAGCGGAGGTGGTCCTCCTCTGTCTATCCGTCCCCAGCCAGCTCCCCAAGTCGGTGGTGGCTGTGGAGGAGTAGATGAAGATGCAGGGGGGCCTGCTGGGAAATTTTCATCATCCCCTGTACCAGAGCTTCGAGTGCTCAAAGCGATATCTGTACCGCTGCTCGACTTGGCCTTGCGATGCCGTCTCCAAATGCGAGGTTTCCGAAGTCGAGACGTCTCAGCCATGAGCTCCGGAGATGTCATGATACCAACACGGCCACTCTTTCGGAAGTGGCTCATTCGGGATCTGGGGTATGAGAATCCTGCGGGTTGACCACCGACAAAAGGGTTCCAAGCCCTGAGTTTTGGTGACCCGAGACTGATACTACCATTACATCCGGAATTGTAACTTGTGCGGGGTTCACCAGAAAGCTCCTCCAAAGTCATTCCCTTGGTCTCAGGAATCAACAAAGAGACCAGAGTACCAAACAACATGAAAAGGGCAAAGAGTTGGAGCAGCCGGTGCATGTTTGGTGAACAATCGGTGCCTTTACAACCCTCTGGGGATCCCTGTCGCACCATGGGGATGCTGATGCACTGCGCAATAATAGCGCCTATTTTACCCATGGCAGCCGAGATGCCATGGCCGGTCGATCGATACCGGGTAGGGAAACATTCGCCAGGAACGATGAAAGTGGTCGTGTTTGGGCCAGCATTGAAGAGAAACTGGCCTACAATATAGAGCGCAAGCAAACCCCCCTGTGACAGGCTCTTGTAAGCAAAGCCGAGGATACAGAAGATGATGGTGAGTAGGAGAAATCCGAAAACCTGTAGTGGCTTGCGGCCAAAGGTGTCGACGCTAAGAATGGCAGTCCAGTAGCCAGGAAGTGATCCAGCACATGTCAAAATGATCATTCCAACAGCTTGGTTGTGAAGCTTTTCGAAAAGGGAGTTGCCAGCACCATAGCCCACTGCTTGAAGAACAAAGGTATTATTAAGGCCAAGACCATAGAAAGCGAGGTCCTGCATAGAATTTAGCGGGAGTTGAGCCATGTCCAACAATAGCACTTACCAAAAAGAACCAGGACAAAGTTGTGCCTAGTAGCATCTTGAAATTGGCCCATTGGCGGAAGAAGGAAATAAGATCAGACCAGGAAGCACGAGGGACGTCAAGGCTACGTCCAGCTACGCGCTTGCTCCTGACTTGATGAACAACGTCAAAAGAACCCTTAGACTTGCTGGCAACGTATGCTTTGATGTCGGCATCGGCTTTCTCGACGTCGTGCTCAACATCAAATGTATATCGAGGGGTTTCTGGAATAGTGATACGGTAATAAAGGGCGGCACAAGCAGGAATGGCGCCCACTCCAACAATAATTCGCCATGCTCGGTCAGCGGCCAGTCGACATTCGAAACCGCATTGGCTCTCGTCAGCAGCACCAATAAAAGCGTCCTTGAAAGCAACAGTAGTGATTAGGGCAACAATAGCAGCCGCGAGCTGTCCCAGTCCCTGCATAGAGAAGACAGCAGCAACCATGGCGCCGCGCCACCTAGTCGGAGCGAACCTAGCGGTATCTCAGTCAGCTTGAGTTGATCAGGGCGTATAAGGGGTTTGGTGTGAACTAAACCCCAGCCACAAAGTCTGAATGGCAACATGACAGCGAGGACACTTACTCGGAGGTAATGACACTTGAGAGCGGGTAATCGCCGCCAATTCCAATGCCCTGGATATAGTCAGGAAATACTGCGAAACGTAAAATCTTTGCAGTCTTACCATGATGATGCGCCAAAAGATTAGGAGACCCGTCGATCCCATTGCAGGGCTAGAGGAGATGAGAGCGCAGCAAAGGGTCGCTAGGATGATAATACCCAGTTCGACGCCATACATACGGCGGCGCCCAAAGCCACTATTTGAGTTGTCAGTATATTCTTGTCTTTGAAGCGATTGATATAGACGAGCGGTACTAACTCTGCTAGCCATCCAAAGACGATCATTCCCACCACGATTCCGGCACTCGTAGAGGCCTTGAATGCCTGGTTAACTGGGTCGGGGAGATATCCATCATTGCCACTGAAGCCGTTTTGAGGGTTAGGATCGCCCCAAAAGACAACTCCAAGCAATATTGTGATGAGGTTGATGGCAAAAATATCATAAGAGTCAAGGAAGAAGCCAACACCTGCTACTAATACAGCGCGGACATCTAATTTGGTCAGCATGAGCTTCAACAACAACCTATGAGAATAAACTGAATCACATACGGTATGCGCCAAAGGGGACTTTATCAATCTCGGACAAAGCGAGACGGCGGCGAAGATTTGGGTCGGGGATGTGAGAGAAGTCGTTAAAGAAGTTGTGAAAAGCGTTGTTACCACCCCAAGTGCGATCCTGCTGAGAGCCTGATGCGGGGGGAGGCAGCATGTCTTCGTCATAGTCTGGCATTTTGAAGTCTAAGGCGAGTAAATATCGGGAGCGATGATATCCGTAATCGACGACATGGGTTGTTCTGTATGGGGATGCTTCGGGATGAGTTTCGCGATACCGATCTCCACCTTGTCGGGTGCTGCTCCGTTAAGAGATCAGGAATGCATAGAATCAAGACTCTGGATCTTTGTGATTTTCGCAGCAATTGATCCAACTCTTTGAATTATTTCCAGCCCAGTCTGATCGATCCAATAATATCGTCGTTTCCCCAAATTATGGTTCGTGGTTGTCGAGTTGTTCACCTCAGTTCGAAGGTGGTGGTCGTTCAAGACGATGTTCCAGTATCAAGACCAAAGTGTAACTTCCTTCTAATCCAATACCCCCAAATTAATCGGCGATGATTTATCGAGGGCAAAAGAGAGTTGTTCTACAGTTCAGGTTCGACATCGAATACCATGGATCGGGGGTTCGGTGTAGTTGACCGTCGGAGTATGCGGGCTCGTAGGTGTAGAGGGGATGCGATGGTTGGTGATGGGTTAAGATAAGGCGAGGCCCTAGCAATGTACAGAGAAGAAGAGGTAATAGAATGAACAAAATATTACGATCTCACCAACAGCAACAACAACGATAGATGAAATGGGGAAGTGAGAGGATTCCTGACGGGCCCAGACGCTTGGGATTGATAGAGAATACGGCCGGATATAGCGTGCGAGGCCGTGCTTGTCAAGGTACCTTCCTTGTAGCGGATGGGGGATGGATGGGTGGTGATTTTGAGGCAGGTGCAATGGTGGAGACGCATCTGCGCACGCCTTCCATAATGGAATCTCCGGCCAAGCCACTGCCCACTGTGGAAGCCGAGGAAGAAGCAAGATGGAAAGTCCACTGCACACCCACTCAAGTCTCCCCGAGCCAGTAGGAGTTGAGCATTGGATGCAGACCACTAAGATGAATGGAACACCAAGTTACCCATGCTTTTAGAGAGCCCACAAGGCCCGCCTTGTTCAAAGCAGGTCATTCTGTTAACCACCTCCTCCTTCGAGCATAGTATACGAGTCCGTATAGGAAAATGGTCCAGCTCTAGAGAAGTCGATAGTTCTATCTTGCCCAGGTAAATCTCAGCCCAGGGTTTCATACTCAGCTAGACCCCGTCACTCCAGACTCAATAAACTCCCTTTTCAAGTAGATGCACCCTTACTCACCCCCTGTAGTCCACTAAAGTCAACGGAGCCAATTGGAGAGCGTCGGAGGTGAGTGGCCAAACTCGCCCTGGTGGAGAGCATTCGAACCTAACGCCCGCGTCTTACACTGAGATGGCTGCCCCCCACTTGAAGCAACAGGGCCGTTTTTGTAGGTACCTTTAGTGAGCTTCTGGGTGTGGTGAGATTTGGGATGTCATGTAACAGAGTCTGTTCAATAAGAGGCTTGCATGTCAATGAGGCTATTTCGTGATTATGCCTACGCAGTGACATCTTGACCCTGGTTCGCTTGAGCTTTTTCAACTCTCAAATTTGACGCCGTGTTACAGAAATTAGATGTGATGCACTCCGTCAGACTTGACTTGTCAGACAAGGAAGACCCCCTTCCATTGGCCCCTGTTTTTCCAGAACAAATCACTGACAAACATTGTGCCTAAGGCATCGATCCATGAGGTTTGCTTCTGCTAGGGAGCAAGAAAACTTCCAGCGCTGAGCCAGGGTGTCAAAATAGATTGGTCTAAAGACTCGCTAGAACATACTAATCTTGCCCAAGTCTTTTTTATCACTTAGAATAGAGGTCCCAGGTTTTCTTGCCTCCCCTTGCATGGGAAAGCTTCCAGAAGCAATAGAGTCGTTCCATGGAATCCATTATCCACATCATTCCGCATCGGGCTCACCACTCAATCTCACCGCAGTCACTTGGTCGCAGATCTCGCCGAACGGCAACTTTCATGATTTGGCCGGCGTTTCTTGCACTTCTGATCACGCCCTTTGATCGACACGGACGGCGTGATGGATGACCTGAATTCGTATCATACATCCGAAGGTATCATCATCGCATCGATGACGATGGATTGAAAAAGATCGGCAATGTTGTCTGCATCACATTCACACAACATCTTTATCGAACTTCCCCTCATCTCGTGTCGAGGCCTATCAACACGTGCAGTCCATCAAACAACAACATGGTGACAGGGAAAAGCACCGAAACGGGCGTATTCTCTGCTTGTGTGTACGTAAACGCTTCACATTGTGCAATCCGCCCAGACAAATACAGTGGGTTTATTCCCTTACACGATCGTAAAGGAGCCTACGGACGGCTTCCGGCATACGACGAGATCACTCCCGACTGGGTCGTGCACGGCTGTCGCATGAAGAAACACGGATAACAGTGTAACACGATAAACGTGACTCTGACTTATCCATTACTCAACCATGTGAAACGACACCGGGTTTCCTCTTTCTGATTCTTCAAGAGAAAACAAGACAAGGGCCCCATCTTTGTCAGTTGCTCAGAGAAACTCCACCACATCAGCTTCGAAAATGCTTCTAGCCGCATTCTCAAGTTTGCCACGGTCTGCATGGATCTCAGAAAGAACAATGGCTCTCGCCTGATATTAACAAAAAGAGTAACGCATTACGGGTCTTGTTGCTCTGTGCCTGGATTTGCTTTGCTAACCCTATCAATCTGCGACGCTTGCCGCTTGAAACCGTTACCTAAAGAATACCTCTAGGCAATTTGCTAGAGATTTTTCTTTTTACTATCCACGGTTTCTTGAGTCAAGGCCAAGCAAGCCACTCCCTTCAACCCCCATCGTTTTCATCTCGGTCGAGAATTCCGACCGAATCGGACCAACAAAGCTACAACGCCCGGCGCTTATGGATTCTTACCTCGTCTCACCACATCCGAATTCTCGCCTCGTTGCCTTTTTAACTTCTCAGCTCTTGTTTCGCTTACAATTGACAGGGGCCAAGGTTTGGTTCCTCTATCTAATTTAACCAATCGGTGCTCCACGTGTGTTTACTTTCCACAAGGTCCTCCACTGCCTTGTCACGACGTTTGTATTATGCAGTGCCTCACTTTAAAAGGTTACGAATCCTTTACCTCATAGCATTGTTGTAGACGATACGGTAGCGCTGAGTAATTCCTCAGTCAGTGGGCCGGTGGGCTATCAGAATGTTCCACGTCGAGAAACATCTGCGGTGCAGGCCCAAGTAGCCTAAGCGCATGTCTCGGTATGTAATTGGAAGAGCAGAGACAGAGTGCATCAACATAAGACATTGGTGGTTCTACCATGTTCTCTTGTCGTAGCCACATGTGATATGGAGTTAGGACATGTGCTCAAGATGCTTCTTCAACATGATTCACATTCCAATCTCTCAGAATTGCCTGACAAGAGAGATGCCTAGCCAGCGTCTGGACCTCATGTGAAGGGTTGAAAGCTATTACACTGTGTTCTCATGCGTAGTGCCTCTAATGGTGTGTCGACGTGTCGTGTCGTCGTCTCAACCAACATCCGGTTCATGACGGTTCACAACAACACCCTATGCCGTCTCCCAAGACAAACAAGGCTCCCATAAGCCCGGAGTATCATCTAAATCTTCAACCCGTGTTTGTTGAAATGGATGTCAAAGTTAATCACATCACTCGACAGAAAAATATCCCTTAACGGCTGTAGCCTTCGAATCTGGTAATTATGAACCTTCTACAGCCAGTAGCACAGCTCTCGGGGAGAAATCTATTGAGTGTCAATAAGCGAAGTGCCGATATTATTGGTGTATCTGCTCAACTCTGTCCTGTTTTCATCCATCTGCATTCCAGGCATGTCACTCGGGACGGCCTCATGTTTTAGCTTAACCGCCACCACGATCGTTTATCGTGGAACATAGAGCGCCATGTACTCGGTAACTTCACGTCGTGAATTTGACAAGATCAAATATCGATAATTGTGCATACCATTGTGGAAAGCATGGTGGCATTCAGGGGGGAGAAGGTCGGTCAGTATGGCTCACTAACAGACGGCACCACGAACAGAAAAAACGAGTCCAGTTAACGGACATTGACTATTGTGTAAGCATTTCAAGCTTCAAAGCTTCAGCACTTCTCAGACCCTTCTAGATTCTTTCCTGTAGGGTCCTGAGACAGTCGTCGTCTCTCCCTCAATGTCTCGCACGCATCCGCAGACTCGCGTATTCCTGTATCGCTAGTCAGTGGATGCGGTTAATAAGTGGACGGGTAACATCGCGATGATCGACTCGGCACTTGTCACTGATTACATCGCATGGTTCCATTGTCACCCTAGAACAACATGTGTGCGTGTTCTAGAATGCTCTGATGGTATATCCACCTGTCTAAGTACCGATACAGAGCTCAACTTCAGTGCCGAAGCCTAGCACTGTCTTAACTAGAACGCGAACTGATAGAATGTGATCTTGGATGGCTTCTTGACCTTTAATTTCGTGGGTTAACTGCAATGGACTCAAGTTTGCAACACCATACGATGTTCACTGTGCACTTCAGACATCCCAGTTGCTGGAGTTGGTATGAGTCAGTGGTTCTCTCTCTCGTCCAGGGGATATTGAGAACTTGGATCTCGATCCTACAGTAACTATAATATCAGATGAGTTAGGATAGATTCAAGGTGAGTTTAGCAGGCTTCCGATTAATTATCTTGGACTCCTTAAGGTAGTTGAAGATCTCAATTGCTTTACCTCTCGAGGCTCCTGAAGCTCTACCCTTTGGAATCAGGCTCCAATGTGAATTTTTGTTATACTGACGCTGCCTGCCTAATATAATCGCGGATGTTGCATACTATTCGTGCCTAGAAATCGTCACAAGACAGCTTGGTCTGACATAAGATTCGATGAAACAATCACTCGGTTAAAAGACAACGCATTAACAATCCAATTGTGCACATTCGAACTCGTCATCATGATTTTCATTCTTGTCTAATATTTCATGCTACGCCATATTGGCATTCCCCCGAGCGCAATTTACCAAGCAGTAATATCCTCAACTTCAGCTTCTCCGAATGTGCTCGACTTGGTGATTTGTCCAACACTGGCCTCCTCAGGTGCTTCGCCATCCTTGGACATGATATCAGGCAAGACCTCCTTGAAAAATGAGAGGACGTAGTTGTTGACCTGCTCAAACTGCAACAAAAATGCATCGTGACCCTCAGGGCTATCGATTCGCTCGAGACGTGCATTAGGTACGTGCTGTGCGATCTCCTCCTGCTCAGCAAAAGTGAAGAGGCCATCGCTCTCAATGCCCAAAACAAGTGTGGGTTGCTCGATCATAGCTAGTGCGTCTGCGATGGTGTCTGCTCGGTTGCGTGACACGTCATGCGTGTCCAACTTACGAGTCATGGCAATGTAGCAGTTGCTATCGAATCGCGTAACGAACTTACGTCCCTGGTATCGTAGATACGACTGGGCGGAGAAATAGTGCGACTGAGGCATCTCTCCTCCAGTGAGACTACCATTGGTAGGTCCATGGAATTGGGGATCCGCTACGTTGTCGGGGACAGCAGGTGACCCAGCAGTTGAGGCTGCATCAGTTGTGCTGTTCTGACGAGATATAGATGTACGCTTTACAACATGGCCATCGTTGTGAATATGGAAGTGTGCCTCTGAGGGAGTTGAGGGGCGAGGTCGACCTCCAATTGTTTGGACTTTGGATGGGTCAGGGATGTTGCGTCCAAATCTGGACTCGAAAGAGTTACGACTTCGATATGTGAGCAGAGCAGACATACGAGCCGCACCCAGACCAGTGGAAGGGGGATCATCGAAGGAATAATATCCATCGTCGTACTTGGGGTCGGCGTAGATGCTCTGTCGTTGAGCCTCACCCCAGCTGATACCCCAGGCGCTGTGTCTGCTCGAGGTCGCGATAGGGACGACGCATCGGATATAGTCCTTGCCAAAGTATGCCCACTCAAGCACAAACATGCCGCCAAGGGAACCTCCAACAACAGCGGCAAGTTGCTTCACGCCTAGATCATCAAGGATGAGCTTGTGAAGGCTGTCAATAGTTAGCCACTGTTTGTTGTTCAAGCGAACATGAACACAGGCGTCGAGATTATAGGAACCTGAACTTACTTGACATCATCTCGAATTGTGGTGAGAGGGAACTCAGGTCCATATCGACCCTTGCTTGGATCATTATCCTTGGCAGTTACTGGGCTTGCAGTGCCATAAGGACTGCCAAGACTGTTCATACAAACAATGAAGAATCTTGAAGTGTCAAAAGCTCGGCCAGGACCTCCAAGTAGAGGACCCCACCAGTCGCCCACATCGGCACTTCCTGTGAGAGCATGGCAGATCACCATGGCATTATTGCCCTCTTCATTGAGTTTGCCGCGAGTTGTATAAGCGACCGGTAGGTTATAGAGTGTAACTCCGGACTCGAGAGTGAATTCTGGAACAATCGCTATCTGCTGCTCAGGAATGAGGGCAGAGAACGGGTTCTCAGACTGTGATTGCGTTCTTTCTTACAGGTATTCAGCCACCGGTCTTCTTTAATAATGAGGGGAGAAGAGCATGAAAGGGATGAAGGAAGAGAGAAAGAGAAGAGAAGAGGGAGATGCTGAAGGAAGCATGCAATGATAAAGGTAAATACTGACCATAATATTGACGAGAATCGCCATTTGTAGCAGTGTTCTCAGCCATAGTCGCAGCTGGCATGATCGTATGAGGTTGTCGAAGTCTCTCCACGATATCTGCACTGATAGACGTACTTGTGAGAGGTTATACAGAATGATCGGACCGGGGTTGCTCCAGGGTCCTAAAGTTTGATATTGAAGTCGCTCAATCTCAGGGTGACTCAACCCGATAAAAATTGGGACTTTTCGGGTATAGATATGTTAGTCAATAGTGTTCTGAACTCAATTATCCCAAATGAAGTGATTCTATGAGTGTTTAGGTGAAAAAACCTGGGCCTTGCTATGGCGTAATTCTGGCTCGTCTCCATGAATGCCATGACTCAGCCAATTGAGATGCGTTCTTTGATGCACGAATTGGCCGGCAACGGAGACGGTGACGATCACGTGCCGACGTGACTCTGGGGAACGGTTCGGCGATATCAAATTGATAGTTTCCAGACCTGAATCAGGTACAATAAGATTATTTACCGTTACCCAACTCAATCTAAATGTTCGGGCTCGTCGCGTCTATTGTCAAACTAATCCGCGTACCATTCAATAAGGATCGAGCGCAGAATCAAAGTGCCATTCAATCCTGAAACCGATGAGATGAATAGAATCCCAATAGAGCGGTACGTACCGTCGAGTCCGCTGAAGGTGGTCCGTGCGGGCGCTGTGCCTGCCACTGGCCGACTGGCCTCCAGTGGTTGGCAGCCTTGTTTCCCCCAGTAAAGGATAAGGCTGCCAATACGTCGTGACATGTAATTCCATCCGTGCTTTTGCTTTGTTGGAGCTTCTTTGCTTTATTCCTTTCTTCTCAAACCCATCGCGACTGGGCTCACCCAACGCAAACAACCAATCGCACACGTATCTTGCTTCTTTCTATCAGGCCAGAAGACAATTGCGCGCTCTTGTACTACTGCCAACTTCTTTTCTTTCAGTCTTTCCCTCGTCAGCTTTGTCGCGACTATCACCTTCCCCACCCGAACTCCTTGTCGTCAAAAGTCAGTCTTTCTTCATCCGCGCCGCAGCCTTGATAGCAACAAATGCTGCTCCCTCGGCTGTTTTCGAAAGTCTCAACTCATTTTTTCTCTTCCAGACCTTGACATCCATAATATCCGGCATCGCAACATCAAAACGACAACATCTAATGAGATAATCATCGCTTTCGGTTACGTCTTGATTATCGCGAGTTATGCCTCCGGGTAAACGAAAGAGAAGTGATCGCCATTCCGTTGAAGGCGGCCGATCTTCTCCTCATCGACCCGGTGATACCGCACTTGGACAACACGACCGCGACGATAACATGGCTCGTGGTCGCGGCAGAGGGCCTAGAGGTCCCGGTCGACGCGATTCATCTCAAGGTCAAAACCGAGGACCCCCAAATCATCAGCAGAACCCTTCATCAGCGCAGCGACGACCCACCTCTTCTCATACACCACAGCCACAGCCACCGGCACCTCCTCCTCCTCCTGCGCCAGTGATAAAGAGACCTGCTTATGCACCACCTCCGCTGTTGCGACCGCCCTCTCCGGTCCGTTCTAACTATCGCTATAATAATCTTACGGACGAGAAGATTAGCGCTTGGGCTGAGAGTGGTCGGAATGCAATCATTCAGCATGGAAAGCAGTCGCGGGAAGATGTTGACATTACGGAGCTGTCAAGCTTGTTCCAAGAGTTCGTGCACGCAGTTGTCGAAGCTCGATTACCACCAACCGATGCAGGTGCCTGCGTCAAGGAAATTCTTGGTGACGAAACGACGGAGATTATTAAGGATTCATACGCGTTCGCTCCCCACACTCTATTCCTTGACTCCTTGTCCATAGTCATGGATAACGAGCCCGCCATTTACAGGCCGACTCTTCGCGAATTCGTCCTGACATCTGGCGTATCGTCCAACCTAATGCGACAGGTGCTTGAAGCCGAAGTCTTGCAGCGGATAGGACTTATCAGAGATAACTTCGTCAAACTAGGTATCAAGCAAGCAACAAACCTTCTATACCGACAAGCCAACTACAACCTGCTTCGCGAGGAGACGGAAGGATATTCAAAGCTCATTACGGAACTTTTCACAACTAGCAGTGTGACTCCCCCTCCTCCTGAAATGGCAGAACAGACCTTTGAACGAATCAAGGCTCTTATCGGCACATTCGATCTTGACGTTGGCAGGGTATTGGACGTAACCCTCGACGTTGCAGCTGCTGTTCTCATAAAGCAGTTCAAATTCTTCGTCAAATTTCTACGAGTTAGCTCCTGGTGGCCTCGATCTCATCTCAAATTCAGTGCCGCAGTCTATGTTGGTGGTTTGCCCTTATGGGCAACCCCAGACTACTCGCAGTGGACAACGACGGAAGACGATGAGAAGCTCTTGGAGGAGAAGAAGCGAGTTCGAGATATTTCTTTCTGGGTTCGAGCTCGGGAAGTTCATATGGAGGCTTTCTTTGAGCTTGGTGGTCGACAAGTCGCCGACTCCGACTCGCAACAACTTTCTATCACCAACGGTGCCACAGGCGATGATGCTGCCGCTGATATTGAAAGGCAGTGGGTTCAGGAAACCAAAACCCTCCCACCCCCTGGCAACAGAACGGCTGCGCAACTACTCGGCTTCAAGCTGCGTTTCTACAACTCCGATGCTCGCGACCAAACAGACGTACTCCCCGCCAATCTATTATATTTAGCTGCTCTTCTTGTCAAGATTGGGTTTATTTCCTTAACCGACCTATACCCGCATCTTTCGCCAGCTGATGAAGACATGGAAACAGTCAAAGAAAAGGAGATGAAGAGGATCGAGGAGGAAGAACGATCTTCTCGCGGTGGTCCGATGAATGCCCTTCTCATGGCTGGTGTCCTGCCCCAAGGCGACGATGATAATCCCAATACTTCGAATCTGCCTAGACGAGAACTTCCCAAGAAGGCTGAAGCAGAGACGAAGGAGGCTGCCACAGAGGCTGCAGACAACAAGCCAAAACTGCCAGAACCGTTGGAACAAAAGGTGGCATTGCTCACCCAACTACTGACTATCGGAGCTATCCCCGAATCGCTATTTATTCTTGGTCGCTTCCCATGGATCCCAGAAGTCTTCCCCGAGGTCCTCGAAAGAATTCATCGCATTCTTCATCATTGCGTTGACAAGGTCTTCCGCGACAGCCGACCTGTCGTGGTCGGTGAGACTGGATGCCCAACCAAATTTGTTCCAGATTTCGATCAGTCTGGGCTTCCCAAAGGCAGTGTTCGGTTGAGCAGATTAACAACCCGCAAGTCTCTGAGGTGGCCATTCCCAGACAAAGTCGACACCAACGAATCGCAAAATTATCGATACTACTGGGACGAGTGGGCCGACAACATCCCTGTTTGTCAGACCGTGGATGATATCTTCACTCTCTGCGGGACACTGCTCAATATTTCTGGTGTCAACATTGGCAAGGACGAGGCTTTGTTGACCAAGTTGGCCAGAATTGGAGCGAAGAGTCTTGCTGAGGACAAATCAGAGCACAATCTTACCCGATGGCACGATCTACTTCGACGGCTGCTCATGCCAGCTTTGAGTCATACCAAGGCCAACGCTTCAGCTGTCAACGCAATTTGGGAGCTTCTGAGGCATTACCCCATGACTACTCGCTACTCCATGTACGCCGAATGGTTCGAGGGACAGATTTCTCGGTTGCCCGCTATGAAGGCAGCTTTTGCAAAGGCCACGTCGGAAACCAGGGGCACCATGAAGCGAGTTTCTCTCACGAACTTGAGCGAAATGGCTAAGCAACTCGCCAAAACGAGTTACTCGTCTCCTGGAATCGTTTTCAGGGTTGCTTTCGAGCAATTAGAGTCCTATCCAAACCTGATCGACGCTTTTGTGGAGTGCGCCAAGTACTTTACGGACCTCTCCTACGATGTGCTTGTATGGTCCTTGATGAGCTCTCTTGGCAAATCAAGGAGTCGTACCCAAGCTGAACATGCTCTTACTACCAGCAAATGGCTACAGGCCTTGTCAAGATTCTCTGGCAGAGTCTTTCGACGATACACAGTTCTTAACGCCACGCCAGTCTTGCAATATGTCAATCATCAGCTCATTCAGGGCAACTCCACTGACCTTATCATTCTAAAGGAGCTCATCACCTCGATGGGCGGTATTGTTGACTCGGTTGATTTTACTGACCTTCAAATTTTATCCATGGCTGGAGGTGAATACCTGCGACGCCATACTCTAATTCGCGGCCAAGATAAGCGATTCGAGAACATCAAGAGTTCAAAGCGCCTCATCCAAGCCTTAACGGAGTCCAAGCTTGCCGCGCAGTTACTCATTAACCTGGCACAGTACCGACAAGCAGCTCCCTTTCAGGTGCCGGAAGATGAAGCCCACATCAAATATCTATCCTCGATGATTGACGATTCGCATCGCATCTTGGTTCAATACCTCGACTTACTCTGGAGCAACATGGACCCTTCGACCTTCGACGACCTTGTTCCCTCGATTCCTGAACTCATCCATTCATACGGTCTCGACCCTAGTCTGGCTTTTCTGATTGGCAGGGCCAGCCTTTCTCATCGCATGCATCCGTGGAAGCCGAAGAAGCTTGACGAGGCGAAGGAAAAGGCTCAGGTCACACAATCTACAGACAAAGAAGGCGATGTTTCGATGTCTGATACACCTGCTGCATCCGGTGGCAACGAAACACCCAGCCAAGAAGCAGTGCAGGCTGAAGAACAGGCTGGTGCTCAAAACTCACCAGCACCGAACCCTGCAACTAATTCACTACAGTCACAGAAGTCGGAAGATTCCTCTCTTGTCAAGTCAACATTGCAGCCCATTGTGGATGCCATTCAAGATACTGTCCGTCCTGAGATCTGGCAGAAGATTGCCCCAGAGCTCTATGCGAACTTCTGGGCTCTTCAGCTGGGTGACCTCTATTGTCCAGACAAAATCTATAGACAGGAGAAAGATCGCCTCAGAGCTGAAGAGGTCGCTATCTCACGAGATCGAAGCGACATGTCAAGGCGTGGACAAGAGCGCAAAGTGGAAAAACGAAAGGAGCTTATGCAGCTCCAGATCGGGCTTTCAGAAGAAAACAGTGAACATCTCATGCGCCAGGCGAAATGGAAGATTTACCTGAACAAGCAGTTCCAAACGTCTTTCCCAGAACCTCGAGCCAAGCCAGATACCATATCCGATATTTTGCTCGAGCAATGCTTCATCCCTCGCATGCTTCTTTCCAAGGCTGATGCCGAGTATACATACAAGTTCATCAAGGCACTGCATGAAGGTAATGCCCCAGGCTTCCAGTTGATGTCACTCTACGACCGTCTGTTCAACGCCAACCGCTTGAGGGCTCTTATTTTTACATCTACAGTCATGGAGGCTGAGTACCTTGGCCGCTTCTTGAAGCTCATTCTCGAAGATCTATCACGCTGGCACAAGAACGCGACGGTTCCCAACGAAAAGGATAAGTCAAGAGACCACCCAAGATTGGGTGTATATGAGAAGGAGGCCAAGGGATCACCCGACCAGCCGCGCCTTGGGTTCGCTCTGACTTTTGACGACAATGACAAGCCACTGACCTTTGTTGAACACGAACAATTCCGTGACTTGCTCTTCCGCTGGCACAAGAACCTCAATAGCGCTTTGCGTTCTTGTTTGGAGGGTACAGAATGGATGCATATTCGAAATGCCATCACAGTCCTGAAGGCTGTCCTCGATTTCTTCCCAGCTATCGACTTTATGGCTACGAAATTTTCAAGCCTTCTTCAAACTATCACCAAGCAAGAGAGTGCTGCCAAACCTTCTCCTGACAGCGAGGTTGGCGGACGTGTCGATCTGTCCGTTGCTGCTCAGGGTGCCATGTCAGAACTTCAGAGGAGGAAATCCAAATGGGTTATGGTCCAGGCTTTCCGCCCTGGTGGTGTAAGTGCTGCGATATTGGATTTACGGACATCACTGACCCTTAATAGGCTGGCGCTGCCCAGAGCGAGGCAGACAAGACGGCCAATTTGCGTGCAACTGCGCCGGAATTCAAGCCCGGTCCCAACAAGTGAGTAGATATCCCTGACAAGGATTTATCAAATCTAACAGAACTAGGCAATCAAGAGGGAAGCAAACAACTGCCGAGGAGGAAGACGGAGAGGTCAAGGATGGCAAAGACCTCAAGAATTCCGCGACAGATCCGACGAAGCCCACAGGCCCGGCGAAGGACTTGCTACCAGCCAAGCCAGGATCGTCTCGGGATTCGAAACGCGACCATACACCATCTGGTCCCCGCGCCTCCAATAATAATTCTGGTGCTGGTGCTGGCGCGAAGCACGACTCTAGACCCAACACGCTTCCGGAACGGCCACCTCATACCCTCCCCAGTCGGCCTGATGTGCCTATTCCCGCGCACTACACTCCCGAAAGATTTAACCAATCCCGCGGACATGAGCGTCGTGATGGTAAAGAGCCCAGAGACGCACGCTCTAGGGATTCTCGTGAGCCCAGGGAACCTCGCGATGCTCGAGATCAGCGGGAGCCTAGAGAACCTCGTGAATCCCGGGATCAGCGCGATTCTCGAACTTTTGATCCTACTCGTCCTGATCGTTCACGCGACTTCTCTGAGCGACGAACGCAAGATCACGGTCGGGAATCATCCCGAGCTGACGGATCAAGTCGTCGTGGTGAACATGAGCGAGACCGAACTAGAGATTCTAAGAGCGGTAGAGGTCACGATCATGGTCGCTTGAGCGAAACACCTACCCCAGCCCCTACAGCGCCCGCTGCAGCTGTCGAGGCACCTGAGCCACATATCAACCCCGAGCGAGCTGCTCTGTTTGCTCAAGACAATGAACGGGCTCGTGCACCGGACTCCGACCGGGCTAGCAGAGGTCGTAAGAACGCTCCTGTGGAACCAATGGATACGATAAATCCGGAGAGGGCAGCCCTGATGGGTAACAGAGACAACACACCTTCACGGGCCCCTCGGAACGAGCCACGAGACCACAGCGCTCGCGTTCAGTCTCCTCGACGAGGAGTTCGGTATGGGCATGAGAGTGGTCAGCCAGAAAGTGGACGTGAAGACCGGCATGATCGCAACTATCCCGTGGAACACCGGCCTTCTTCTGGAAGAGATCCTCGGGAGCGATCGCCATACCGTGGCGATAGACCAATGGACCGTGAGGCTGAGCGAGTTTCCGTACCTAAAGGTCGCGATGCTTCTAGTTTTCATGGAACTCCTTCTCGAGTCCCTGAGCCTGAGCAAAAGCCACCCCATCAAGATGATTCTTATGGACGTCTCAACTCGATACAGAATGTCACCGAGATCCCTTACGGACCAAGAGCTCGTGGACGAGGCTCAACTAGAGGTCATGGTGGACCTCAAGGACTGCCAGGTCGGCTTGACGGCAGGTTTGCTGGTGCGGAAGGCGAACGGCCTCCTACTCCAGATCGGCCTCCACCGACTGGTCCGGCGGCGTCAGGCAGAGGAAGACGTGGATTCGAGCAGAATAACGGCCCTGTCACACCTTCGGGCACGCCCAGCGGCCCTCAAAACCGGATTAGAAACGCCGGCCCCAGCCAGGGTCTGCCTTCTCCTGCATCCACTAATGCTACACCTTCAGGGGTCCATCCAGAGCGTTTAGCACAAATCGGTGCCCAAGTCGGTGCAGTCCCTCCGCCTCCTCCTGGACCGCCACCAACTCATCCTCATGGCCATAATCATGGCCACAATCGCCAGTCAATACCTGGAACTAACACTCCCGACCGAGGTCCTGGCCCTGGACAACGACAAACACCTGGCAGCTACGCAGGATCACCAGCTGGCGAGCCTAATGTACCTACCGGTCCAGCCTCCTCGAACGAGCGTGTTCGCAACGGTGGTGGGCGGCGGCAGCTCGCAGGCATCAACAGCACCCTGCAACAAGCGCAGGCCACTATGCCGGATGTGAGCCGAAGCAATAGTGGAAGAAGTCGCCATTCACGCCAAACGCTTGGCAATTCTGATGCCCAAGTCTTGACTGGGGGTTCTCCCACTGCTACACCAGCTCAAGAACGGCAAGATCCTATCAGGAACGAACCGTCAAGCCGGGCGCCTGCCAATGGAGAGGAAAGCTCAGGTCGTAGCGAACACGACCGAAGTCGACGCAGTGACCGTGAGAGTAGGTCCAGCCGCGCTTCACGTCGAGGAAGTCGTGAACGAGAGCGGGATCGTAGCCCAGGCCGAGAACGTGAGGGCAAGGACCATCGCGAATATCGTGACCGTCGATCAGGAGCTGGCGAAGGTGGAAGGGAAGAGAGGGAATCTAGGAGATCTAACAGAGATCAAAGCGGTGCCCCACGAGAGCCTATGGGCCCCCCTCCGGCAGGTGGTAGAGACCTCGTCCAAGGTCGTGAAGGGCGACACAGAGGCGATGGTCAAAGTGGCCGAAGTGGTGAAGACTGGGGAGGAAGCGGTAGAGGAGGCGGTCGTGGGGGACAGCGTGATGGAGGGCCACGACCTGAAGATCGCCGTGATGGACGAGAGGATCGTGGACGAAAGAGAAGAAGCGAAGAAGGAGTTGGAAGTTTATCGAGTGATCGTGAGAAGAGGCCCCGACGATGAAAGACATAAATTGAATGAAGCAAGGAAGTCGGCATGTTTTGAGTACGAGAGAACGAAAAGACAGAGAAAAGAAAAGGGAGAATATGAGTTTGGTCATGGATATACAATAACGATACGACCCGCAGAAGAGGACTTCGGACACGACCAAGCAGTCTGATCGGGAACGAACGGATGGACAACAGACGAGTCGCATTTCCAGGGCGTTTATCAGGACTTTTGTCGCATTATGCTCCTTTTCGACCTTTGCATTATCAGTACACATCTCCTTTTACTACTACTACAATTATTACTGCTTTTACACACATGCACACATGCACACATGCTCCATGGAGACTTCACTTGGTCTCAGCAGCATATCATATTGAATCAGTCGGTTTCAGCAATGCCTCGAAATAAAGAGTCCCATCAGACTCTCGTGTCTATTAGAATTGGCTTTGGGGGGGTCAGGTGTTTTAGTTGCAAGGCGTTCAGGGAGTCCAGATACCCTTTGGGCAGCAAATTTGCTTGTCTGTTTCAGTGATACAAATTAGAGTAAAAAGACTTTGGGGGTCGGGTTTCTAGAAAGAGGCCTTGTAAAGTATTGTAGGATTCTTGCATTAGGGTGGATGAAACGGCTCAGGCAGTTAAGCCTATCGAAAAGTATCAGGCTACAAGATATTCAGATTATATGCACTCTTTTTACTCAGCGCCGTGTACTTTGCTGTAGTTTGATATGTCAAGTGAAGATATAGCTAAATCTACGTTCGAATGTCATCACTCAACACCTACAGTCCTATAACTATGAGATTCAGTTACTTGCTTGTCCTACAATCATACATAACATCTGGCAACTTCAGCCCCTATCTCGATTTGGCCTTGAGAATTGAGAGAGATAGTCCATAATTCTCACCTCGTTTAGTTAGTCCTTCAATACCGGGTAACCAAAATGTGTAATTTCACACATACATATCAGATCATTCACTGAACCTATAACCATCAGAGTAATTTCATCTTGGCCATGTTACTCCGTCAGCATCACAACCTCACAGTCACATTGTGTCGATCTCAGCCTCAACGTCATAGCCAACCACGCACAGAACAACATATTCACATCTATTTCAAGGTGTGTCAGAAACGCGCACCGGGTTCGGAACAGACAGCGATTGATTGATAGAAATCGAGACAGGGTGGACACAGACCGAAAACGTGTACTGTACCTACTTTCATGTACTGTACTTCGTTTCGTTGTACAGTCTCTGCCTTGATTTTTGGTGTTTCTGTCCCTGACGATCTTATCTCTTTGACTCAAGTGAGATGCCCTGGTGAAACGCATCCGGACGCCACAGTATCCACGTCAGATGCAGGGGCACGATGAGGAATTGATCAACGGGGGGCAAAATTGGATAATCCTCATTTGAATATGCATCTTCTTTTCATCTGACAAATTTTTTATTTGCTGTTAGTGATATTTGTTCAGCCACGCTGGCGATTATAATTTAGAGAGCTAGCTAGACCTCAGGGAGCAAGAAAAGTTAAGACTTAAAAGGAGGATACTAAAATAAACTCAGTAGAGGGCCCCCTAAGCTTAGGCTAGAGCTGCCTAAATATTTTCATCACTTAGGAAAGAGGTTCCAAGTTTTCTTGCTTCCCCTAGCTAGGGTATCGATTCCATGAGTGAGAGGTGAGACATCACAGTCTCAGATGAGAAAGCTTGACAATGACCAACGACCAGGCTTTGGTGTGTCCAGTGTATCAAGACATGAGGCCTTGGTCCTAGGCGAGGGCTTGAGCACAAACAACGACTGGCTTGGGCTTATGCCTGCTTCTTAGTATATGACTTGTTCCATCGAAGAATAGCATCAATGAACTTCTTGCCCGGAAAATCGATGATGATGATTCCAGTCCTGGTAGTGTCTTCGTTATCTTCAAAATCTTTAATCCACTGGCCAGTCATGTCGTTCATGCCAGTGACAGTCCGGTTCATAGGCCCAGCCGCAGCCTCGATGGGCAAGACACCGACAGAGGCTGAAATATGTGCCAAGTAGAGGACTTTATTGTCGAGAGCTGCTGTTGCGGCGAGCTCAAGAGCATCGCGAATCGCAATCCACTTGTCTGACAAATGGTAGACGTCAGGAATGATCCATTTATCTTCTAGAATCATTTGATGACCTTCCCACTTCACACCATATGGCCCTCCTCGCCAAGCTGGGAAGTTCTGAAGAACAAAGATCTTGGAGCGAAGACTGCCAAGAGTTGGCAGGGGTTCTGAAGCGCTGTAGTTGTACAGTCGATCTCCGAGCGGGTATTTGTTGAAGGCGGCTTCGAACGACAGGGTGTTGTTGTCTCCAATGCCGTTGCCCTCCTGCTTGAGGCGCATAATGATGGTCTCAGAAGGGTTCCTATCCAGGAAGTCGTTCATATAACCAACCACATCCTCGAAGCTGAAGCCGGTGTAGCCATTAGCATGGTAAATATGCAGCTCGTCATCACGCACACGAGCGCGGATGTCGAAGTAGCGAATACCTGCTTCCAGCTGAGTAGTCAGGTTCCAGTTCTGACACTGCAGAACCTCTGTTCCTATCTCGTAGGTCATTGTGTCGTGTGTGCCCGGTATGCTAAGGCTCGAGAGGAATACATCGTCGGGAATCTCGGCCATCCAGGTCGGGTTGTGAGCCAAGTCAGCATCGAAGCTGTAAGCACTCGAATAACCACGGTAGCAATTCCCATATACCATACAAGGTGAGATGGAGAGAAGAAGGTAGATTATGCACATGATGAAGAATGCACCACCTCCGAGTATCATAGGAAGTCGTCGAGTTCGATTCACAGGAGTCGAGAGACTCCGAAAGCCTGATATCGCGACCATATTGACAGGCTGAGTATGGTCGAAGCCGGAGGGGCCGGAAAGGACCTTTCGGTCAACTAGTCACATCGGCAGGTAAATAGAGGATATTATAGTGAGCTCCAGGCTCAGCTACTCAGACGCAGGTATTGAAGCCGCGTTGTGAGGTTCAGTGTGCATATATCGATGTTTGTTGTGAATGTTGATATTGTATTGGTAAGGCTGATGATGCGTACCTCAAGGATCAGAGACGCATCCGACTTAGGCGATGACATAGAGCTAGGGAGCTTGGGCCACCCTGCGGTGCCACCTGCGGCAGCTGAAGACCGTGAGTGGTCAGCTCTAACAACTTACCCCAGACAAGACATACGCCTACCCTAGATCAGCATCCCATCTGAAGATTGCACCCATAACTTCATCTGTTCGCAAGAGCCACATCTCATCAAAATAATCATCTCGAGATTTCATGGCTAGTCGGACCTATGCAACCAAAAGCCTCGATTGGGTTCGTCCATAAAAGGTTTCCTTCGCGGCTCTGCCCCATTACCTCGACTGAGATCTCGACCGAGTGTTTCACTTCGATTAGCTCTGCATTCGCAGAAAACTCAAAGCCATAATGGGAGGGCCATGACGCTTAAAAGACAACGAACACGCATGTCAAAAACAGAAGTAGATCCAACGAGTAAGCCAGACTACTCAACCGAGCTTATATGTTTAAAAACTGCTCCATCGTCGTCGTGGAAAGCTGGAGTATTCTCTCCCACATGCCGTGTATTTAGCTCTGAGGTGTACGAATCAATGATATCTGAGGGTCGTAGACTACAAGACGGTTACGTGTACTGCGTAATGGAAAAAAGCTTGGGAGTGAGACACAACAGCAACATACAGTTAATATCCCTACAGACAAAAGCTCCACGATGCTGCAGTTTACAAAATGCTCCGGATCCTTTGGGCGTAAAAACTCAAAACTGAGCCTCTCCACCCTCACGACGCAACTCATTACATGGACCAACTAACTGGAGCTGGTGGCGGGCAGCTTGCAGATTGCGGACCCTGAAGTGGCATTCTCCTGGCGAAGCGGCGCAGCTAAACACGCAATAGCGACAGTGATTGAGCTTGTGATTTGCCTGTGACAGCCTCTTCCCTCAACATGAAGAAATCATGTTTTCTCACTGAAGCATCATAGAGGGGAAAATAGTAGGTACATCAAGGTTCGTCGGCTAAGCAAAGACAGACAGTGGTGCTTCGTAACACAACCTAGAGCCGAGAAGTCACCACAGTACATTGTCAGAAGGACCAGGCTATTGGCATGTGCGAACATGTCAGAGTTTACTAAGGTTAGACAACGGAGCCTCAACTACACACGATAACGTGATACAGAGAGGAACATGGCGGATGTGGCGGCCAAGATATTTATGGTGACAGCCTCGGTTTACGGCTCGATGATGCCGATACATTTTCACGAGACACAACACAACACAGACTACAGCAGAGAATCGTGACAATGCCCCCACGCATATCATCGCTTGCGTGACTCTCCAAGCACACAGCCGAGAATTTGGTTGGGAATAGCGTCGCAGATTGAGACATTACGAAGCAGCTTTGCCACGCCCGTGTTCAGTCAGGTCAGGTCAAGTCAGTTCTGACAAGCAAAGGGTTCTCGAGAAATACGATAGAACATGTAAGAAATCGGAAGAGCTAGCCACGCCATTGGACAATTGGACACAGGCGCGTCAAAGAGGGTGTACTCGTCTGCAGAGATGGGGTAGCAGTGACTGCACTTGGCGGCAGTTGGAGTTCGTGTTGGGCTCGATGGTGGGTGTTGAAGTCGGATACTGAGAATGTGAGTGAGATTCAAAGGTGGTGTAGGTACAACATACACATACAGAATAGTACATAATCGTAATGCCTCTTCAGATAAAAGTGTGACGAGGGTATTAGACCACCAGTGACATGCAAAATTAAAGGCGATTGTTCCTGGATAATAACTGATCGAAATATTGCCCAAGTGCCAAGTTTTTGATCATCATCACCGATAATAAGAGGCTGCTATTATAGATACAGATGCAAAAAATGCCCCGGGTTTTAGAACGAGAGGCTCATAAACTCCAGCCACTTCTAAGCTTCACCACCATATCGTGCATATCGTGCCGATTTCCACACAGAAAAAGACCGAAGCGTAGCAACGTCGTCTCGAGATGGACTGACAACCCTCTTAGCGTGTCAGCATACCAAGGCTATCTATCAATTGACTTTCCCCCCAAAAGATAGGTACGTATTGCCGAGTTGGTTTACGTGTTCAGCTGGGCAAGGCAGTGGATGAATTCTTTGTGAGTTAAACCCTCAAGCTAAATAACCTTGAATCAGCTGGAGTAGACACATGGAAGCGAGGACGACTGGAGCTACTGAGTAGATTGTTGCCTGGTCAGAAAATTCAAAGATCAAAGTTAGATCTCCAGTCACACGACAGCAGCGAGTCTCTCTCAGTGACGTCGAATAGTGAAAGGGAGACTCGCTTCCGCGTATCGTGTTGCCCACTGCAAAATATTTAAAATTGTCAAGGGCTATTCTGATGGATTGATTATACGAGAGCGGGGAGACGGGTCAATGCTCGTGTTATTGCAAGGGCAAGTTTCTGCGTCAAAGATAAGGCAGCACATGATTGACTTGGAATCAGCATGGAAACGATTGAGATAAGGATCAAGACAAATGCTTGTTCTGTCTCTCTATGGGGTAGCCAAAAACCGATCGCGATCGCTCACTCGCTATCATATCATGCGGGAATCTCCAAGAACATGGCCGAATGGTTTCGCGCATGTTATTTCATGTTTCTCCCCAACCTTATCCCACTTACAACCTTGTCAAGTCCATTATAATCCATGCTCCCTCTCTCCCTTCCGCGGGCCGGCTCCAAAATGACTGAAACCACGAGTCCCGCGGAGCAGGGATATTCAGATTTTGATCATGGTCTGTGGACTGTGGAGCGTGGAGCAAGCCAGAGATATTGCGAGATATTCACTGTTTTTGATGCCGATCAAACATCTTTGGGCCTACACATAATTCTCACCCACAACGATCATCTTGGGCTCTACTTTGTCCGGCGACGGGATCGTCGTGGTTACAAACGCAAAACGTACACAAAGGGGCCGGAAATGGCCCGTTACGGTAGGTCACCGTTTCCTAAACTGGGCGATGCCACATCCAACGGCGCGACGCCGAACTCAGGCACTAACTAGCTCATGTGAGTTGAGTTCTATGTTGGGGATAGTGAGAGACAGTAGCAGTATGTAGAGTAGTGCTTAGGTAGGTAGAAGCGGGAAGGGTCAAGCTGTAATACACGGCGGGATGCACGGCAGCTTTGTTTGTCCCTCATTGCTTCATTCTTTCGTCTTGGATTGAGGAGGATGGGATGTTTTTTGCACAATGAGGGATGGTTCCATAGCCAAGAAGAGCCGCTAGACTCACGATATCTATCGCGCGTTTGGAGGGTGGGAACAGTGGAGTCAAAACAAGATGATGGGCATGGGGGTCGACCAAAAATATGCACCAATAACCAGTCCATTGGGTGTTGCTATAATTCTGTCAAGTTATCTTGACTGAGATCTTGGGTTGGAGCGCGAATTCCCATTCAACAGCTACAGCAAAACGCCGAGATCTTTAGAGGGTTGTGTTTCAGTTAATCTCGTTCTAGCGTTGTACGTTGTAAAATTTGAAGCGCCATCTGCGCGTCATAACAGGAGGAAAGCGAGCGCGGAGAAAGACGGAGAGAGTCTATGACTTTTGATGCTTTCTCCTTTGATGCACAGAGAAGAGTGCCAAGGGCTGAGGTCAATCCGGAAAAAGGGTTGCCGAGAAGAGAGTGAAGTTGAAGTTGTTGTCACTAGGTATCCAATTTCAATTTCTCAAGCCCATAAAGGTAGCGGCGGCAAGCCAGAGCCAAAAGGTAGAAGCCAGCTGATTACATTTTAGTATACCAGACTAATTGAGGAGAAAAGGAATTGTTTAACATTGGAAAAAATACAAGAGCCTTCAGTGAGAGATTTGGACAGAATGACGGTTTACAAGGATCGCCTTTCCCATACCACACATCACCATACGAATACAAATTCACAGTTCAGACTACGAATTGCGATTGTCGGACGGGCTCTTGCAACACTCCGCAACAGTATTAGTACATGTACATACTTCCTCTCCCACTCCTCGCTTCTATCAAGATCGCCGCTCACACCCTTGCCCAGGGCCCATGCAGATCCCACTCCCTCTTCTTTGATTGCCCCTGCAACTTCCACTCGATATGACACGACACGCCCCCCTCTCAGCCTCCCGTAATAAAACCCAACCAACCCAAATAGCACTGTCACTCCCCTAAAGCAACAACAGCGCCCACTGGCTCTCAGCGGTGACGACATCTGCTACAGGCATCATGTGTATGATGAGGCCACGGGCGCCTCGTGTTTTAGTGTCTTGTTGGTTAGGGATAGGGGAGCTTGCGAAACGAGGGTCCATCTTTTATCTTATTTTATTTGATGGATTTTCTTTATTTTCTGTCGGTTGAGCCGTGACTGTGATTGTAACTGGAGAGGATCATATCAGATTTCGAGCCTAGGTTGTGTGTATCTCACAATAGTTATGTGAAAATCGTTTCGTCACTGTGATTCTGTGGACAGCTTCATACTGGACCTGCTGTTGACCAGCAACAACACGAGGATTGCTTACATCAGGTAATTTCAAGTCGATCAATTTCTTCAAGTTCCTTTCCTGTAATACCATCTTATCTCTCTTCTTCTTCTCTTTCTACGCACAATTGACTTGTCCCTTCATTCCTTTCAATTCGTTCCTTAACATTCTTTCATTCTAAGCTCAATCCTTTGCTACCACCTCATTTTACACGCACTCGTTCGTTCACTCAGCCTAAAAAAAGAAAACAAACCAAAAAAAAAACACGGCCATTTTACCCCGAGATAATAGCACTACTGCACCACCACCATCACACCTCTTTTCATCAATCACGCTCAAAGGGACTACTCTGCTAGGCCATCGGATCGGTCTCTTCCCGCTTCATCTTGACTACCGTTCTTTTCAGAGCGTGGAGCCTCCTTTGTGCGCCCAGCCTTGGCTTCCATTCATTGCAGCTGAATATTGGAACCTTTCCATTTCTGGTCTCACGACCCCTGCGAGCGATACTTTGGACGGTACGTACTGTACTGCCTGTTGCCAGGTCGTATCGTGACCTCCGTTGCAACTCTATCAGAGTACTCTGTACAGATACCTACCTATATTTTTTTTTCTCTACCAGGGCGTTCCATTCTTCAGAGGGAGGAGAGTCGTTGGCAAACTATCGACTGAGGACCACTCCGAGGAACATATCGATCCTTCTACAGGAATCGACAATCCAATTTATCGATTTTGCCTAGGTTACTCCCTCATCCGCCGCTATTCCCAGGCCCTCTTCTCTTCTCAAGTCGGGCCAAATTTGGTTAGAGAGCCCATCGCTCGTCTTCGTTCTTCCTTCCTTGTTTCCCATCCTGGTCGCTGCTGCCGCCGCCTCCACTAGGGCCCGGGACTACCGTGCTAGGTACAGATACCTACCTAGCTCTTACCTGATTTGACCACTCTAGTCGCTACTTCCCTCACACCTTTTCCCTTCCCAAATCTCCCCTTCTCGACCTCGACCTCTTGTCACGTATCTTCCTCTACCTTACCTATTATTTCTCAATCACACCCAACCTCCCCTCCTAATCTTCTCCACGATATCTATTTCGTTGGCTGGGAATCGTTCTCTTTTCTTTTTACCCTTGTGGTGATTTTTTGGATCTGGATTTCTTTTCGTCTTGGGACAATTGGCATTGTTCAAGTTTGGGGATCGCTTTGTATCATATCGACCGTTCGCTTGTGTTGGCAGCTGGAAATCTACGAAGCTTGCCAGAATTATTCATCGACAACCATTTGAGCCTCAGCAAGCTCTCGACTCATCACTGTCACCCATCGATAATACTTTCATCTCGAACCAAACACGATACCCGATCATCGCGAATCTAAATCCCCATCTTCGAAAAGCCACCGATCACCTGGTGATTCACTTACAGCCTGCTTGGTCACTTCATTGTGCTACCTTGCTCAACTCTGATCACGATTGACGATACCGGCTGTCTTGCTCTGGCCTCGGGATATCTACCCACGCGAAATCACACCTGCAGGTAGTACTAGACCTCTCGACGTCAGACGTGGTATGGCTTCGACCATCTGAGAGTCTCCCGCGACCGTGTTATGTTCTGAAAAGCCTGCTTCATCTCTGTTGCACCCGACATCACATGCCCTCTTGCTCAGTCTCTTTGGTAAAGGTGTGTAACATCCTTCTGCCTGGGCTCTCCTCGCTTCCCGTCAACTCGACACATTCTAATTTTGAACTTGGCTTAGTTTTCTTGACCAAGTCATAATCATCATGCCTCCTCTTTCCAGACATGCCAAACAGGCCGGCCTGCTCCTCCTAATAGCATCATCGTGGGCGCCTCTAGCTGCCGCCCTAGACATCGAATATTGTGCCAGCTACAATACTGGCGAGACCCCCAGGAGTACGTAACCCCTTCTCATACAATAGCTTGCAGCCTCTGACCATGTTAATAGATACGAGCATTTATCAGACAAATGGCCTTTGCCATGATTTCTGTATCGATGACTGGGCATTCGCTATCACTCAAGACAAGCTATGCTGGTGCTCGAATTACGCACCTGTTAAGTCAACCCAAGTGGACAACTCCAAGTGCGATACTCCTTGCCCAGCATGGCCTGATGAAGTCTGCGGTGGTAACGGAGTATACGGATATGTGTCTCTAGGCAAAGTCGACCCTTCAGGCTCAAGGGGCCCTTCCCCCTCATCAACCAAAGTAAGTCAAATCCTGTGACATGATCATGTTTCGTGTTGTGATCGCCGCATATGCCGTGATCGGACGAGTGTCTGCCTACCCAACTCTCCACCTGTACATCTGAGTCCATTCAAATCCTTTTGCGGTTGGTAAGATACCACGGCTTAACAGGCAACCATCAGGCAAATCCAACCACCGTGGCCGTATCCAGAGTGACTGAGACAATACAGAACACGGTGACTCTGATGCCATCATCCACATCCATATCGACCTCCACGTCCACGTCCAGCTCGGAGCCAGAAACAACCTCAACTGTATGCCTTGTCTCAACACGCATGTTATCTCGCCTCTGGAATCCGGTGATGTAATAAAGAGTTTTGGGACAGACACTGACTACGTATTTAGACTGAAGACGAATCCTCAGTTACGAGCACAGCCGAGGATGAGCCAACTGCATCCAGTTCGCGCACTTCTGTTGTCCAGACTGTCACTGCTGGCGGCACTATTAGGACCGTCACTGTGGCAGCCCCAACGGAGACTGGTGGAACAACCGCAAGCGAAAACACCAATGGCTCAACTACCGAGAAGAGTGGACTTGGCACTGGCCAAGTTGTCGGTATCGTAGTAGGTGTGATTGCAGCCGTCATAGGTGCCGCTGCCCTCGTCCTATTCCTGTGGTTCCGTCGAAAGAAGCAACAGAACGAACAAGAAGCCTATCAGGACGACCCCAGTGTTCGAGATAGCTCCTCGGGCATTGCACGACCTGATATGAGCATGGCTGGATCACCTATCGCATCAGCCGCGGCCGGAAGCCGTAACAGCACCTTGCAAGTCGATCCTCGAATGGATCCATTTAAGCAAGGATTATACGTTCGAAGCGCAAGCCATGAGAGTATCAACACATTGCGAGATGACCACGACTATTCGAGGAGAATTCAGGCACCCAAGGTGCTCCGTGCAACAAACCCCGATCCAACGCCCGAACCTTGACCGACAGGACATTCGGCAACTCCGGAACTTCCGCTGGGCTCCAAAGGCCATCTCTTGTGAGATGAGACTATGATAGGAAGCACTTATCTATCTGATCAACATGATGGCATCATGCTGTATCGAGAGTACTTCAACATAAATCTGGAGTCTGGCGGAATATTCTGGGATGGATAATGAAAGATGTTCCAGACGAGCAGATAGAATGGTCACAATGACCCATGAAGCACACGAATCTCACTTTCTCCCGGCTCACTTTTAAAACCCAAGGGGTTTTGCTGCATTTCGAGATACCAGGAAGGCGTTGGCATTTTACAAGGGGGATTACATACACAACGGAACATGGGACGAACGCCCCCAGCAACTGGCGGGATCATGGTATGGTACATATACAAGCGAGCCAAGTGACTGTTGCTTCGCACAGCACTAATGGAAAGGTCATGCATGACGGCAGAGACCAACGCTTAATTTTCGATTCGGATTTTATACTTTATGGGATCACGGCAACGGCGACCTCGACCAAGCAATTATGGCACAATGGATGAGGGACAGTGACCTGTGAATGGCGTGACAGAGTCGTCTAGTTTGAATGACTTGGGTGGGCGCTCAGTATTGGCTTCAAAGTCTGGATATAATATGCAGGTCGTCGTTGTCAGTTTAGGGTCACTTTTACGTACATAGAGCCGGCATAAATGCATCGGGCAACGAGGTTGAGATAGCGACCAAAAGTATGCTCTTCATTTCTTGGTCTCGAACTACAGCTTGCACTATCCATCTCTGTGACACGAAAATGACCGCTTTCATGAGTTTCATGACGCTCAGTGAGCTTGTGATCAATTTAGCTTCACGGTGAAGTTATCCGCCTCTTTCCCCATCTCTAACCCGTCCCCTTTTTATCTATGCCCAGTCGTCGCCTCACGCGACCTAAGCCTGGTTTTGAAGCGAGAGGCAACACGAATCGCGCGTGGTGTTAAGCTGTCCACCGCTTGAATAGAGCAGAACCGATGCTTGTGAGACGTAGAGCGCCACACTTGACGTGGCCCACGAGTTTGCAACTTAGTCATGAAGACGCACTATTATGGAGAGCCATCGCGGAAAGTGGGAGTAGCGTTGAAACAATCTAGTTTACAGCTAGAGACCAAAGAGTCTAGCAAGTTTGTGGATATCCTCGTGGCTTCAAGTGATGAGCCTAGAATGTCAACGCTATGGAACACTGCTCAAGGAGGTCAGGGACGGTGAAGGACTAAGATAAGACTGGGCATGAAGTGTAAAAGCGAATTCCTGTCTTTTAATCGTATCCCCCCAATTGTAGGGTAGAATCTTGAGCACGTAGATACATGATGATGATATATATATATATATACAGATCCAAGACTCATGGCATCCAAATCAAATATGCCCTGAAGCTTCCAAAATGCTGAAGCGAATTCCAAATCAAGCAATCCCTATGTTCCAGTTATCCTGCACCCAAACACCCTGCGAACCAAAGTAACAAATACACGCTTTGGGCAAAACCTTATGCATCGTTTCTCCTCCAACTACTGGAACCGTGTGGGACTCGGGCTGTTCTCGCGACTTAGAGTCTCGAAACTATCGACCATAGCCAAGACGCGTGTTCGAGCTCGTTCTCGTGTGAGGGGAACTGCCTGAGCCTCGAGAAGTACACCCGAGGAGCGATCTGTTTCGTGTGAGAAGCGCGGTTCTAGTGGAGCCAGATCTGGGTGGAGGAAGCCGCCGACTGAGCTGTTTGAGTTGCCTCGTGTGTGTCGTCTTGAGTAAGAGGGGTGACCAGGAGATGGTAGAGGAGAAGGAGAACGTGACGATGACGGTGAAGAATCCCGGGAGCTGCGCTGGAATAGAGGTTGAGGTGGCTGAAGATGAGGGGGTTTCAGTTGTTTTAGTGTTTCTGGAGGAGGTTGCTTTTGTTCTTGTGATGTAGGTTGAGGTTGCTCTCTCTTCGTAGAATCCTTGTCCTTCTGTTGTGCTTGTCGAGGTTTCTCTTCTGTGAGACGCTGTTCCTCGGCACGCTTCTCATCCATCAGCCGCTGTCTCTCTTCATCAAGATGCCGCCTCTCATTCAGCTGTTCTTGATCATCCTGAACAAGCGGTTGCTTTTCATTAATCTCGTCGTCCCTCTTTGGTTCCACCACTGGTCCAATGCCAGCATGTCCGCGTTCATCCCGCTTCTCACGAATACTGACACCCCCTGATGTCTGACTCTCGTTGTCTGGATCAACAAACTCAGCCTTGTGTGGCTTCATCGGCATCTCGTCCTCTCGATCGCTTCCCTCCTCGTTGCCATTAACAACCCTTAAACGTTCTCGAGGGACAGTGAACATGACCTGCACCAATCGCTGCTCAACAGCCTTCTCAATATCCCAGTCAGACTCAGCTCCAGGCTCGGGTCCGGCTCCACCAGACATCATAGCACCATGCGAATCGCCTTCAACACCTTCCCAGTCCTGTCGACCTTTCTTCCTTCTAAGAAGCTCACCACGTAGACCGACCAAACCGGGCTCGTAATCACCAGTCACGGGCTCTTGATCAAACGAACGCCGCACGCCAGACATATCTTCGCGGGATGATGTTGGGGTACTAGCCCCTGAAAACACTCGCCGAAGAGAGCCCAGCCATCCCCTACGTGGCTTTGACTTGGACGGCGACGAGGGCTCATCATCATCGTAGCGAGGAGCTCGGTCTCCCATAAGTAACGAAGGACCCTCTGCTTGAAGAACACCAAATGACGAGCGGGCTGTGTTGTAACTACTAGACGACGAACTGCCTGGCTTAGGGTGCTCGGCACCAGCGGCTAGAAACGCTGGAGCGAGAGGGTTGAGTTGACGTGCTTTAGCCTTGATGCTTTCAGCTGCGCTTCGTGCTGACTCGGACAAATTAGATCCGCTTCGTGATTCATCGTCTCGCAGAGCAGCTGAGCGGGTCGAGTTATGTCGCGTTGGTGAAGAACGACCCTGGCTGTGACCCACGCTTCCTTGGTTCTGGCTTCGTCGACTGTTCATGCGTGCAAGTAGTCCTTCCGCAGCATCAACCTCAGTGACCCAATCTTGAACCTCGGGGTCATGTCGCGGGCCCTCGGGGCTAGGTGTTGCTGAGGCCCTGTTACCACCTCCAGGGGTCAGGCAAATGGGGTGAGGAACATTATTCGGACCCACGCCTGCGACTGGAGTTTGGAAAGGATCTGAAGGAACCTCTGATGTAGGCGTCGGGACGTGATCATAAAGGCCTCGGTTGTAATAGGGTTCCTCTTCATCGTCCTCATAGATCGGATGAATTGGACCCGGGAAACTTGTAGGCCGTGGTCCCGTAGGTATATAACCTCCTCGCGATGGTCTTGCCACAGATTTGTGTGGAATGTGAAGTCCGGGGAGACCACTGCGAGCGCCTCTCATAGACTCATAGCCTAGGGATCGCTCACCAGCAGCGTAAGGGCTCTCACCGGTGCCATACCAAGGGGCACTGTCGAGACCCCAAGGATCGTTTTCCATCATCTCGGGGTATTCGTTGTTATAGTAGTTGGGATCTTGAGACAGCGCCCTGACAGCTTCTTCTCGCTTGCTGATGTGTCGTTTGCGTCTCTTGTACCAGCATAGAGCACCAATGATAAGACCGATCAGGGCAGCGATGCCAAAGCCTAGACCGAGACCGAGGCCAAGGCGCTTCGAGTTTGATCCTTTGTTATCATCCTTGGGCGCGTCGTTATCATCATCCGAAGAGCTAGAGGCGGGGTTTGTGTATTGGGATCCCCATGAACCTGACGTGATATTGTAGAAGCGAAGTGTTCCAGACGAGGCTTGGCGCTTGACTTTTCGTGAGGAAGAGCCCGAAGACTCCCACCCGCCGTAGACCATGAGCATATTTCCTGGCAACACTGCAGCGCCATGGCCGTAGATTCCATTGAAATCAGGTTGTTCGTCAGGTATTTTCCACTGCCACCCGCTGTAGATCTCGCTCATCTCGAGGATCGCAAGTTGTGGTTCGGCAGGGGTGTCAACATCGCCAACCCATCCTCCTATGACAATGATAGAGCTTCCATCCTCGCTGAGCGTCGCAGTATGCCCAGAACGACTGTAGACATTATCCGCAGTGTTTGTGCTCCTGCGACGATTCTGAGAGCTCGTATCCTTTACAGCAAGATCTGACTTTGGCATATCAACGTTTGGAGCTTGAATGTTGACATAACTCCATGACTCAGCGGGAAGATTCCATACAGCGACTGTGCTCATGTTGATGAAGGCGGTCTTGGTATGTCCACCAAGAAGTACATAACTCATCTGCTGCGTCACAATGCCAGATTTATTGGTCATTGAGGGCGTGAGACCAGTTAGAGTAAAGCCTGCAATGGGTATTTTTGGTCCACCACTGGAAGCGACGCTCATCTCATACGAAGTAAAAGCATCGCTATCATGAGGTGCGAGTCTCAGCATCGATTTGGTGTAGTTGGCATTACTCTGCCAATTCGTCGCTCCACTTCCAGACTCTGGTGCCTCGCACATTCCTCCATAAGTGTAAAGAGTTGGCTGGTCCATATCGGGAGCGAGGCTGGAGGAAAAGGCAACAGTGCCTCCGAGGAAATACGGTGCACGACGGGTGTCACCGTCGTTCTTGAGACCCCGACGAGACCACTCGCCTTGATCGTTGCTATAGTCGAAGCTCCAGACATCGCCGCTGCCAGATTCGCAGTCACCTGCATAAACGAGTACAGAGCCATTCGCTGTTCTCGCAGCACCAAAGGCAGTGCTCTTTGAACTACCATCAAGAAAAGGTAAGACCGTATCATTGCTTGCGCGCTCGGGGCTGTCCTCGTCCGCATCGATACTCTTAGAAAAGTCGAGGGCTCGGAATTCGACATTGCCCGAAGCTGTTTGTCGGAAGATGTATGCTAGATTCGAAGCACTACATGGAACGCTACCATCGACACATGTTGGGTCGGGCATGAGAATCTCTGTGGGAACGTATGGGAAAGTTTGCGCGGCAGCGGAAGAGGCGAGAAGAAGTGTGCTCGTGCAGAGGAGGAGAGCAGTAGAGATTGTCATATTGGGCATTGTTTGCGCAGATCGACAGCTGCGGTTGATCGTCGGAGTCATTGCGGTTTCTGCGAAGTTGAGAGGACTCGCTGAGTCGAAAGGTGCAGGCGAAGCAATCGCAATCGCTTTTCAAGCGTAGTTTTCTCGCCGGCAATGATACTGAGCGCTCAGAGCATGGCCATCACCGCGTAGCTCGAAAGCTGGATGGTATCTCGGTTGCAGTCGTTCACTTCCCCCAACTTCCCTACTCTGAGTATGTGTAGAGTCTGAGAACCTGCAGTGCAAAAGAGTCGGACGCGCTCTGCTGATCGACTCGAAGGAATGCCCAAGGGTCTCTGCGCAATGTCTCGGTCTATGCGCACCTGTTCAAGACAAGACACTCTCAATATTGACCAAACCTGCTAATAATGCAAAGGCCTCAAGAACAGGCCACGAATGGGGTCGATGTCCAGGTTTAGATTGGATTGCAGGAGAGCAAGCAGAGAGTCAAGAGAGAAACTGAGACTGAGTGGGAAGAAATCTAAGAGAGAAGGAACCTGCAGGGATGAGGGGATCTCAGCAGCAAGGTAAGGAAGGGTAAGTGCAGCCGGGACCTGGAGCCGTGTACTACCGTCCAATGTCAATATCGTACTATCGATCAATCAATCACACAAGCAAGGTTTGCGATTAGGCCTCTCCTGTCAAGAGTCGGGCTAAGAATCAAGATCCTATTCGCGAGAATGTGAATGACTTGCCGCTTTCTGCTTGACGAGGTGATTGTTGATGGCGGTTGGCACGACAACAATGGCTTGTGGGACCATCACATCAGAAGCTGATGGAGGGGGAGCTCTTTAGATCCTTGTTGACTAGGTACGGACGGGAACAAGGACATGGGTTTACCCAAGGGAGGCTAGATATCACATGTAGAAGCGCCACAGCTGGAGACTTCAGCAAAGTATTCAACTGCTGAGTTTTACTGATTGGGTAGTTTGTTATTGTCGCTTTTGTGTCGCATCCAACAATAATAGCAGACATAAACAATTGTCTCAATATCCACAGCTTCAACGACAATAGCGGTTGTGGCTTCAATTGTGGCTGCCACTATCTGCTTCCAAGTAAAGTTTGATCGATGCTCTAGGCCTGATGCTAAGCCAATTGGATCTAGGAAATCCCTGTTTCGTTCATCAACTCACCCCAACAACCAAACCATCTGGACTCGTACGTAAGCCCTCTCTCTCTCTGCATGTCAACATCAATCCCTTTGTTTCCACATGTCACATGTCTCGGCCTTCAAAGCTTACATTGTACTCTTTGTCTCCATGTTTCAGTTGCAACCAATAGTTCAGTTGTCAAAGCCTTGTCCATCCCTTGACGAGTTCTGCCCCTACTGCGGCGGATTACAAGGTAAAAGCCATCCGGTATGGAGAGATCGTACCACTTCCAGTTGCCCAATCAACTATCATAGAACCTTAAATCCCTTGATAGAGGATATGCCCGATTAGACATATCTGGTTTAAATAAGGTCTGAGTACGCAATGGGCGCTGTCAACCTTGTGTCTTGAATCGTGACCTACACATGCCCAGTGCCCTTCGCTCCAGATACATTTTGAGATATCTTAATAATCTATGATTCCTGGTCACTGATACTACAGTCACTGACTTGCAACCATTCCTCATTAGCATTAGATTTATTGCCTGTAAAACCTATCTGTTCTAACAACCGTGCAAGATGCTAATACTTTATTTATGGCACAATCGATGACATATCCCATCTCGACTAAATCCAATGCTGTCGTTTATCTCAGTTTCCCAATCTCCCATCATCTCCTTTCAACCACTCCCACGTCTTCAAAACAACACAGCCTGATAGCTGGCATGTGTTTGGGTATCAATCACATTAACGAAATTATATCCTCCTCTAGTAGTAAATCTTCTCACTCCAGATAGGAGGTCGTGCTCCCTCAGTGTCCCACTCAATGTGGTTCTTGTCGTTGAGAGTGCAACCCTCGTCTGAGATGGGGATCACTTTGCTCGTATTGAGCACTTCTTGCTTGGAAACACCAGCGGGGTCGGCAGGAATCCAGAGGATAGGCGTCTCGCTTGTGACTGAAGGTGGGAAGTAAGCGTCACGCTCGACCTCCTCAGGATACTCGAGTCCCATGTTACGCTCATGAGGCACCAACTGGCGCATGGTGGCGTAATCGGCGTAGATCCAGGGCTTGAGCCACTTGGAGAAGAAGTTACCCTTCTTCTGAACGCTGTCAGTACCACCAGGCACGAACTTGCCAACGCCGTGACTCTTGCCAGCGCCGTTGGAAGCATCGTTGGATGCGGCACCCTCTCCATTCTGAACATGTCCGTCCTCCAGCTCTGAACCTTGCAGGCTTCGCTGAATCCGCTCCTCCTCAACCTCAAGAGAGCGAGGGAGGCTGTATAGAAGAGGGTTAAGAGCCTTGGCGAGAGAGATGTGGAATAGAATGGTGAAGATAAGGAAGGCAACCATCAGGACAGCAGGGCCGGCGGCCTTGGAGATAATGAACATGCCCACAAGGCAGACCTCAGCAAGATAAACACCGACGAAAAGCTGCTTGAGGGCACGGGGGTAGATGAGGCCTTTGGTATCAATCTGAGTCTCGGTAACAAACAGAATGTTGTAGCGGTAGGCAAGGTAGAACAAGCCCATACCGATGGTAGACCAGAAGAGCATGACAGGTGCAATCACAGCGTAGACGATGCCTGAGAAAGGTTAGCTGTGTTCAGCACATGAGGTCAGGGGTTACTCACTAATAACAGCGATGTTGGTGTAGACGGGCAAAAGACTTCCCCAAGTGAGAGCGCTGAGAGTAGTCCACTTGGTGTACATGGATCGTGGAGTGCTAGTCAGGAACTTGTACAAAAGGTTGAAAATAATGCATCCGACAACTTGAGTCAGGACGCCGACGGCGATGGTCAGACCCTGAACAATGAAGTAAGAGATGTAGAAGTTGGAGGCAGTAGGGATGGACGATGACAACATGCTGAAGACCTGGCTGGGTTCCTTAACGATCGTCGCGATGGACGAAACGAAACTGTTTGCCAGGGTCTGAACCAGGAAAACCTGGAGAACTTGGAAAACGAAGTATGCGTTCTGGGTGAAGAGCTCGGCTTGAGAAATGGAAACACAACCAGCCTGCTTGGCACAGATGCGCATGAAAACAGGAACCAAGGACATGAGAATGGAGAGAGCAACGGAAGGCAGAAGACCAGAGACGACACCAAGAATCACCTTGGGAATATCCTGAATCCAAGTAAGACCTGGAAGAGTCTTGATAGTGTCGACTTGAGCAATAATACCAACGATTGCGACGGGGACAGCCCAGAAGATGATGAGAACAGCAATGATTGCGTAGACAACATATCGGCGAATGATAACCTGCCACCAAGGGAAGTTCAAGCTCTTCCAGACAACCTCATCTGGCTTGATGCCGATGAAACGAGGCGCCATGTGCAGGGCATGGTGGTGAGTAGTGGTCTGGAAAGCGGCTTGAGCATCGGATTGGGTATAGAACTCGACGAACACAGCAGAATGCTTTTCATAGTTGCCAGCGAGCCAGTCAGCCTGAGCATTGTCGGCCTTGGGAATAAGGGTCTTGAGCTCCTCACGGCCCCATTCGATAGTATCGACCTTCTTGCCAATAAGTCCCAGAGGGCCAGTACGGTGTGTAGGTCGCTTCTTATCGGGGATCCAGCGAGCAGAGAGGTTTCCAGACTCAGGGTCAGATGGGGCGGATGCAACCTTCTCAGCTTCGGGACCCGACTTCTTCATGGCATTGATGCGCTCCTTGTTGCACAGCTTGAGAAGTTTAACCTCTCCCTTCTCGAGTTTCATGGCAGCATCGTCACGCTCCTCAATGATCTTGTCGAGCTCCTTGGTGTCACCGGGGATCCAAACATTCTTAACTGAGTCGTTGAAGAGGGTGCGAACGCGGGCCTCATCGAGATACTCCTTGGGAACTGAAGTGAAGAGAACAGTGCGGGATGAGATGCGCTTGGCATACTGGGGAGTGAGAAGGAAAGCCTGTCGCACGCTGATGTAGAAGATGCACTCGCGCATGATGGTATACATGACAAAGCCATAAACGAGCCAGGCGATGAAGCAGTGGGCGTAGAGCCTGTTCCTCTGAGTCGAATCATCAATGTTGACATTGGCGTATGAGAGAATCTCAAGCTGCTTCTTTCCGTTGCCGCCAGTGGCATTGACTGGGAAGAGAACGGGCCATGTGAGGCAAAGACTCACAAAGCAGATGGTGCAGCAAATGCGAAGGAATCGAATGAAGAGGTATGAATCGAGACTCTGGTGCTGAAGAGCGTAAGCATCGGGGAGCTTCCAAAAAGCCCCAATCCAGTTGAAGAAACCACTAGGTAGCGCAGGACTCCGTTCACTGCCAAGCGGTTAGAGTTGACATTCAGAGTTCGGTGGTGCATTGCAACTTACTGCTCGCGCAAGGAGCCCAGGTATGTCCTAGGCGCATAGAATCGCCTGTTGGACTTACGAAAGATAAGGAAAATGACGAGATAGACCGCCGATACTACGAGCACGGGAACGAGAGTCGAAACCATGCCTGAGAATTGTTAGCCCCGCTTCGCATTATGCAGCATCCGTTTATATAACGTACCCGAAAGGGATTGAGGCTGCGTTCCTCTCGCACCGCCCGAGTTGCTCGTGGTGGGGGAGGGAAGGTTGTCCTCCAACCAACTGATGAAATTTCCCATGATCGCAGCCCAGTTACAGCACTTTCGACTATATCAAGGGTATATGTTCTGGTATAAGCCCGTGACTCGAGCGATTATGATCGGTTGTTGGTTCTCGATTTGATTAATTCGACACGCGAGGTCGATAGAGTCAGAAATTGAAGAAATTAGGAAGAAATCGAAGAAATTAAGCTGGCTCTTGGGCCGCGTCGCTCAGCTACACCTCAGCAAGGGAGGAAGCAAGCAAGCTGTGCTGTAGTGCACCTTACCCTTCCGTTGGCGGGGGGCGGGTGGCAGGTAGATTAGGTCGAGGCTGGAGGCAGGCGCGTTCCAATGGAATCTACGCACTTGCAACCAAAATTAAATTAGGAACGAAGAACGAAAACTCGAAAAAGATAAAACACAAGGTGGAGGGGTCTGGCTATATGTAATTAACGTATCCAGCCATACAATGGGTAGTTAGATTAGACTGGGAAAAAGTTGGTTTCCTCAGATGTTGGCTAAGGTACGGTACCGGTAGCTCAGCTCAGACTGTCAGGGGGTGGGTGTGAACCCAATAGGAGCCTAGGAGGCTTGTGGTAGAGCCAAGAGACGAAAAGCTTAGCACTAAGAGGACCCCCCTTAATCAAGGTGAAGTCATGTCTCAGCTCAGTGAAATACAGTACAGAATCGCGAAAAAGAAGTAAGAAAACGCGGCTGCTTGCAATTTACGGTTCCCCTTAATCTGAAGGGATTGTGACTGCTTTACACTGTATCTTGAATTCCTCTATCTTGACTTTTTCTACAGTTGCTGAGAGTACTATCATCAGATATCCAGCGTAAAGGTGTGATGCCATGCATCAACGTCAGGGTAGTTGACAAGCTGGCATGGCACAAGGTGCTGATGTCGACGTCACAGTGTAGCGCCCAGCCTGCAGGCTCATCGCCAAGTGCCTGAAGCTCTGGAGGGAAACACGGGCAAAAATCCTGGTTTGGGGCTAGATCGACACTGGCCAATCGCCCTTTTGGACTCTGGTGCACTCCATCATCAGCGGTAATTGAAGATGGGTGGAGGGTCTGGGCCTCCGGCACTCTGGACTATCTGGAACCTGGGACAGCTGGCCTTGGAAGGCATTGCAAATCACTACCCTTCTCCGAATGCAAACTGATAGTCTGCAGGTATGGACGGCTTTGATCCCGGACCATAGCACGGCGACAGTAAAGCGAGAAACCGGTAAAACTTGTGCAAGACGCATGCGATTTGTGGGATTGATATGAAACGCATGGTAAATGATGGCTGGGCAAATACGAAAAATGATACTCTAGAACAAGACCCTGTTTCTGAAGAGCAATTCATGATCCCATTGTCACCCCCAAAACTTTATTTCTGGAAATCTCCAAGAGGGTCAGGGCCCACGGATACTGCGTGCGAAATCAATCCTCCTCCTCCTCCTCCTCCTCAATTTCGGCTGTTGAAGCTTGGCCACGGGACAAACCCACTATCCGCTGCGACGTGGACACCTCATCCCACTGCCCTTGCGCTACGGATACTAAAAATCATTTTGGTGCTGCGTGATGTGACGCCTCAGTTCATGATGCACGGGCATGCCGACAAGGGCTGGCAGGGAGACAAGACAAATGAGGGAGCCAGCCTAAGAAGACTTTGGGCTGTAACAGAGTGAGTCCGTGAGGCTGCTGCCGACGTTTTACGGCATCTCAAGTCTAGACTCGGCTATTCTGTGCCTCATGAGTATCACGGCCTCGATCCTGATCATGCATCAACGTCTTTTCAACTGTCGAGTTCAGCTACTCTCGTCGATTCTACACTCGATCAAAACAGAGGCACAGCCACGACGCTCTCCCGCGTTGCCATGCATGCGACGAGACAGCTCGACAGGGATCGACCTTCTACTTGGATATGTGATGTCAGATGCGTCCATCACCAAACCTATCCGCCATCGAGTTAGTGAGCAAGAGCACAAACTGTAAACACTCTCCGTCAAAAAGTCAATGATGAATCAATCAACCCCAGTGACGATCCGGGTCGGAATGTTAATCGTCTCCCCTTTTAGGACTCGGAAGTGTCTGCCAAGACTGGAAATCTCCGCTGCCTTTTGAGACTCTTTCATTCTCATTCCCGTGGCGCTACCATTTCGATTCATCACAGCCCAACTGACTGACTCCCTCACTTCGGAACATTCATTCCCGTCCTCGACGCCAATGACATCAACTACATTAGCTTCCTTTTCTTCTTCCCCCACAACGGTAGTTCCATGACGATCTGACTTACAGCGCAGTCACTTCACCTGTGATCATAATTACCCTGTGAGCTCCATTGGTTTGTTTACTTGACTATCTCTCTTGGTCATCGCGCTACTGTTCATCGAGCAAGAGTCGCTCCATTCATCGCCCGTGTCTTGATCACTAGACCACCCTCTGTTCTTTTAGTCCGTCAAGGTTGATGCCCATCAATGTTTTTCAATCCCTTCAACGACATCATGACCTCCCCACCGCTTGGCGATGGCGATAGAGATCCAGCAGTCGTTTATTTGAACAGTTCTCGACATCTGAGAACGGAAATACTGGTACTACAAGTGCAACTTGATCTACCGTACCCCAGTCAATCATTCATTCCAAATGGCTAGACTCTCCATAACTGCATGCACCATTCTTCATCTGGCCCTAGCGCAATCAGGATGATGCTGGTTCAGCTGAAATGGTCTGCTCTGGCGTCAAGCTCTCACTCTCAAACTGGCACTGACTGGGCCGAGATACGTTGCCTGTAATTTTATCTTGACGCGTCAACCTTCGAGATGTCGCGATTCGACCAATGAGATCTCCCCTGACTCGAATTTATTGAATTCCCACATGTCTCCCTCAATCTTTGGCTTTGCTTTGCTGGTCGTGGCCGTTACCGCAAACGTCCCCTAACAAAGCATATTGCGGCTTCACAAGTTGGGCCTCCCATGGCTGCGTCACCATTACAGACTGCTAGAACGTTGTTCCTGTCTGTAACTTGTCGTGAGGATCAAGATGAGGCCTCTTGATTGTACAATCCTTTGTTCAACTTAGGCACAGTCACGTGTGTGTAACTGTACAACTATCGGCTACGATCGTTGGGTTGTCCGTTGAATCTGAGTGTCGGCATTTGTGTTTCACCTTGTGGCTGTTTACTCAAACATTCCTGATCTACTCGGCGTATGGTTGCCTCAATTGTTGTCGTTTGTACAGAGTATGTGAAGTCTCATCGTAGAGAACCTTGGGTAACGGAACCGTTGTTGATTGAGACCTGGAATCTGGGCTTGGAACACCAAGAATGGCTTCAATCCAAGTTGCCCTTGATGAAGCGTACATTCCCTTGGCTATGCATCAGAAATGTAGAACTCGACCCTGCATAAAGAGGCGAGCTCCTGGTGTACGCAAAGCTGTGATGCCTTCGGTGCATAGCGGCGAACAGATGTTTGTGCGAGAGGAAGCAGACTATTTTCTATTGTACCAGTTTGGAACGCAGGCCGAGATGCCACATTGCTTTTTGGAGGAAATTCTACCCAGATTCGCCAATTCGATACTCGCATCTGGACATGGGAACACTGGTTTCGCGCTTATCCATACCGCTTGGGGCTCACAAACATGAGCAGCTCCAAACTTGAGGGACGAGTAGCTTGTACTACAGAGATATATACTCCTGGTAAAATTGCTCAGATATAGCAATCTTGGCTTTCATGTCACGGGCCCAACAAACAGAGGGCACTCAACGCTTGATGAAGGTCGGTGAGTAATACCCGGAGCTCCATCTCAAGACCTTCGGAGCTCGATTGATAATGGCTAAATGCATCTAATTCTCGGGATCACCGATAGCATTTTACCATAAAGACAAAGAGACGAAACAAATTGACCGTTTTGGGGTCTTTTGATTGCTCAAACAATGTCTATGCGCCCACCATGACCACGGCGAAGTGCACTTTTGACAAAGAACTGGTTTCTTTGTTCTTTGAATAGCATCACATCAACCTCCCGGCCTCACAGCTGCCAGCGTTGTGACAGGCTCCTAGAATGATTTCTTTATGTATGTTTAAGAATAGATATATCTATCATCCTCTCAAAGAAAAGCCTCACTGTTCAGACCTCTGTTCTATCTACCTGTAACTCTCTTATCACTCTGTGCCAACACCTGTATTCTAGTTCACGATGGTAGCTTTGCGAGCAGCGGGAAAGCAGAAGGATGACACTCGACCTCTCTACGTCCCTTCCAACGAGTATGCAACCTCGTACAGCTCCAACTGGTTCACTCCAGACAATGGCATCTTGGACCCTCAAGATCTCGAACTTCTACAGCACATCAACTGCTCCTACTTCTCATCCGGCCGTCCTCCTACCCTTCTCGCCCTCAAGCAGCATGCCCAGTCTCTCACCAACATCATCCGCAAGCTTGCTCCGTCTACTACCACTCGTCCTGTAGGCACGGGGGATGTCGATTCTAAAAGTTGGATCTTCCAGAAGAATGAGGCTTTTGACTGGTTGAACGACCTCAACACTCCTTATGAGAATGATGACCCGTTTCACCACGATCCCCTCTTTGCTCTTCACAATGTCGTCAAGTCAGAGTCTGAAGTGCATGGGATCCAACATCGTTGTCCTTTGACACAAGTTGAAGATTTTGGTCCTTCGGCCAAGGAGGGAGATGTTCGTCGTCCTTACATGACACACCACGATCTCATCATGCATGCGAACGAGTGTCTTGAAATCATCGACCATGAGTACTCTTCTACCGGCGGCTTGATGTCGATTCTTCCAACTGGTTTCGAAGACCCCGAGGATAAGAAAAAGAACCATTCTCTGAGAGAATCGCAACTCGAAGCTGCTCGCAACTGTCTTCTTGGTCAATGGATTCTTCATCATCAGCATCTCGTCGGTCGCATGCACGAGCTTGAAATCAGCTACGGTAATGCTCTCGACATCATGAAAGGAGAAGCCCTCGTCCCACAGCAGTTGTTGGGCCGTGCCGGTGCCGATGGTGTCTCAGGGGGTCGTGAGATTGTCTATCCACAGGACAAGTACATCCTCGTGAATTGCGGCGAAGATGTCAGAAGCTACATCCATCGACTCATGGATGCTGCCGAAGCACAGATCGAGCAGAAGGAGAAAATCTGGAAAGCAAGCGGCGTAATTGGCGAGCGGATCTGGAACGAAGAACGAGGCGGCAAAGTCTATGCCCAAGGCATTGTCCCTATAGATCTTCTAACTCGCTTCTACCGCATCCAGGGCAAAGGCCATCAGTCTCCTCTCTTTGTCATACCAGCAGCCGAGCAGCACCCTGGCGTGAAGGCCACGCGAGTCATGGAGGAGAGACCTGCCGTGGTATCCATTGTGACTCCAACTTGGCCAGAGCGGGTGTCTGCCCTTGAGACAAAGAGCAGAGAGCGCCTAGAGCGAGCGGATAACTTGGTGTCTGAGAATCAATTCCTGATTCGTCAGATGGCGGAGATGAAGGACAAATTGGCTGTTCAGAATGCAGAGATTAGGCGCATGAATGATCAGTTGGCTTGGTATGAAGATAACGCGGAGTTTGTGGTGGAGGAACCACAGGATTAAGAGACAATTTTCTTTATTGTCAATTGACATTCTAATTCCATATTGGAGTTTGACGGATGAGAAGCTGGCCAGATGTGGAAATCCTGTCTTAGATGTACCCATTTTGTCAGCATGATATTTCCATTTGCTGGACAATTCATCCTATGAGCATTCTGGGAACAAGCCGAAATGCTACATTATCATTACTTAGTCTAATTCGCAATCTAGGGTTATTTCACCTGGACAGCGTCGATTCCATGTGAAGCACATATCCCTGGTACCCAGAATGCCAACCCTTTCTTTGGCTTGATCTATATGTGCTATCCAAGCATGATGGATGTTATCAAATGGTTGTTCGCGACCTGGGAGGGAAAGGAAGTCGTTCTCCGGCACGGCAATCCAGGTTGGCTGATTTAATCATGTCTGCCACCTGTCTCAGTTGTCAATAGTAGTTCGTTCCAATTGACTGTTGGAATCTTACCTTCTCAGCAATGGCATAGACACTAGCTTGCAGGTGGGCTGATGGAATCAGGGGCATGATACTGGCATCAGCAATACGCAAGTTGCAAGTGCCATACACCTTGAGCTCAGAGTCAACAACTCCTCCCAGTTCAAAAGGCAACATGGCTGCTGTTCCTGAAGGATGTCTCTCTGTTGTGATCTTTTCCATGACATGCTTCCTCAGCGTCTCATGATCTGTAGTATCAAACGCCGATTCCGTCTCGGGCACGAGTTCCTTCATTGCGTCGGTCTGGATCATCTTGGTGTTCATTTGGAGACCAAGGACAATAATCTCGCAATCGATCGGGTCGGAGCAGTATCGTGGGTCCAGCTTTGGCAGATCGAAGATCGAGGATGATGAGGGTCGGACAGTGCCGCGAGAGAAGGTCTTTTCAGCAGCAACAGTCAACTGCCCCTATGAGTTGGCCATGGTCTCAAAGATTCCTGTATCATTGCTAAGTATTTGGTCATGTAGAATCCTTTTCTGGACTTCATAGCCCTTCTTCACAGAGTTGGGGGCATTTGAGGGAATGCCACCTCCCGAACTCTTGTTCATGAACTGTTCCCAGTCATCCGTTGCAGATCGAAGACTCGGGAATGCAACCGTGTTTATGAGAGGTGCTGTCCAAGGACCTGAATTTGTCAGCAACGGGTATCTCTCTCAGAAATGTGTGCTCACCTGTTCTGTTCCGTATGTACTCGTTAGCAACTTCGTCATACACATCGTCGACTATCTGATCACTCCCGAAATATGACTCGTTGCGGTCTAGACCATCAGTATCTGGTATCTGATAGAAGTAAAGTACTCACAGTAGTAGTTAGAATAAACCATGGGATGGTCCTGGAGATTATATCCAACGCCGGGAAGGTCAATCTTGACCGAAATGTCGAGCGACTTGAGGACATCTGACGGCCCAATTCCCGATACCTGAAGTAAAGTGGGAGTGAAGATTACGCCGGCCGAAACAATGACCTCTCGAGTACAAGAAATTGATCTCGCCTTCGACTTGTTGTTTGGAGCAAACTATGACCTGGGTTAGTAACTCCCGTATCTTTTGTGTCACTTGATCGTACCTCGACTCCCGTAACTCTCCGACTCGAGTTGCATGAGCTATTGCTACCCAAAACGAGTTGTGTGACAGTCTGGTTGGTTGCAATGTGAAAATTGTACCTCGAAGATGCCGAGTTAAAGTGAGCTTCTCTGGCATCAAACCTCGTCTGATTATCAGGGTGCATGCTTGAGGGGAGTATCATGGCCCCTGCGGCTTTCCCATTGTTCACATCACCAATGATGGGTAGGCCAAGCTCCGCAAAGCCGTCGAGAACGTTGGCTGTTCTCCGGTCAGAGCACGAAAAGCTTTGACAGTTTGTATCACTTGCAGGATTGGTCATAGAAGTGCTGAGGGTAGGAGACATGTACCGAGCCATTGTATCCATGCGCAGCTGATTGAGGATGTATGTGAAGCTCCTGGGCATCATGAGGCTCAACATTGAAGGTGAACGTCTCAGACTATCACAAATCAGCCTCATTCTCAAACATCGGTGACACACCTACCTTTTTGAAGTAAGGAAGCAGGTGATTCCAAGACCAACCCTTGTTTCCCAGCTGTTCCCAACCATCATAATCAGATACTGAGCCTCTGGACCAACAGAGGCCATTGAGGATGGAGCTGCCACCAACAGCCTTTCCTTGAGGGATTCTCACATTCTGATTGTTGAGATAGGTCTGGGGTTCAGTGGTCAACCCCCACTGGTATTTTTGCCATCCACCTGACCCGATTGTGCCCGGGACAGGAAGAAGGCCTCCAGGAATCGAAAGATTTCTCGCGTCATCCCTGAAATGCGATTTGTCAGTTGGGATCTGGTGGGTTGCGAGAGGCGTACAAAGGACCAGCTTCGAGAACCAGGACCGAAACTAAGAGGGAAGTTAGTGAGGCACGTCGAGTCTATCGGTGCTAAGTACCTGCTGGGTTTTCGGAGAGACGATTGGCGATGGTCAGACCTGAAGTACCACCTCCAACGATGATGTAGTCGTAGACTTTACGCAGCTGCTCATCTGCAACGTCCGGGGTCACATGAAGGCTTTCAGCCAGCGGAAGAAAGAGCACGGCCAGAGAGGCCATCCAAATATTTCCAAAAATCATCTTGGGCGATCCTCTTGTGACAAGATGTTGAGTTAGCCAAGGCAATCTTCGAGATGCTTGAAGAGAGTGTTCTTCGGTAAACTCGCCACCTCGTTAAATTTTGAGTAAACAAACAAACATAGCCTATGAGTATAAGCATTCTCAAAGCTCTAATCACTATGGGGGTCTGCCACTGGCAGACAACCGCCAGATGGAATTTGTTCAGATCTCATCAGATGAATTGTCAGCAGAGTTTAACAGGAAACGAGTCCTAAATTGGGCTATAATCCCATTGTCCTCCTCTGCAGGTCCTCACTTTTATTGAACCTTTAGGGGTAATTATTAGTACCTTTGCCCTCTACTTTGACAGCATCACGACGGGTGTGGTGTTTGTACTCAATTATCTTTTCACGCGATGGCCTCATGTAAGAACCCCGGTTTGAGCCAACATTGACTAGGTTGTTAATAGTTGTTAATTGCCTATGGAATGGATCCTATAATACTCTATCTCGTTGTGACACCCGTGTTGAGGCAAATTGTCAAAGTCGAGACCTGGGAGTTCGAACGATAACAAACTCAAGGTCCTCAACCACCTTGAAGGCCGAGATAATTCCTAACGACAATACTCCTAATTGCGTACTCTTTCGAGTTCGATATACTAGCATTTAATATTTCTCGTAGCCGGCCATCAGGTTCTTTTCTCTACCTAGGTACCTATCTATAGGGTAAACATTTGTCTCATGGAGTTACCCCTACGGAAGGGGAGAGCAAATCACAAGCTAAACAACGTCGATGGTGCCCCTTATCCAAGGTAAAGTGTAAAGAAGCATCTTCTCTTGGAACTGGTGCACCAGGCAAGATAATTGAAAGATTGCCCATTCGTGACAGCCCTCCACCATCTCAAGAAGCGATGACTAAGCCACCTATAAATACAACCTTCCTCAACACCAATCAAGACGAAGCAATTGTCACCATGATCAACACGCGATATCAACCATGATGTTGTCGTTATCAAGGCGATGCGTTGCCAATGTTGCCAAACCTATTTTTATAGCTCCAAAGATACTCAATCGCTCTCTTCATCTTGCTCCTCCGTTCCTCCTTGACGACTATGTTCCGCGATATATGACCCTCAGTTCCCGCGACGCGGCCAAGAAGCGTTCTTTGGCGTATGCTCACCTTCGCGATTGTAATCTATGTCCGAGAGAATGTGGCGTGAACAGGTACGAAAAGACAGGCATGTGCCTCATCGGAGAGAAGGCGAAAGTCAATACGATCGCTCCCCACTTTGGCGAAGGTCAGTCCATCTACTGCCCATTGCTCTTTGCTCTCGGCTCGCTGCATCTGATACTCCCTTGCATCTCAGCTCCTTAGCTCGCCTTTAGTCATGTATCATATACTTCTATTCAGCCTCTGACTAAACTTATACAGAACCGTGCATTCAGGGGCATAATGGTAGTGGTTCCGTCTTTATGAGCGGGTGTAACATGCGGTGCATCTTTTGCCAGAATTACGATATCGCACATCAACGAAACGGGATGGACTTGACACCTGAGGAACTAGGTGACTGGTACATCAAGCTGCAGGAGGTTGGAAAAGTACACAATATCAATATTGTTACGCCTGAGCATGTTGTCCCCCAGGTGGCGTTGAGTATCCTCCATGCTAGGGACCAAGGCCTGACAGTTCCCATCGTTTACAACACATCAAGCTTTGACTCTCTTGAATCCCTGCAGCTGATGGATGGATTGGTTGATATATACCTTGCTGACTTTAAGGTGTGGAAGCCAAGCACCTCTAAAAGGCTATTGAAGGCCGATGATTACGCTGCAACAGCCAGAGAGAGCATCAAGGTGATGCACGCTCAGGTCGGTGACCTGTGCTTTACCGGAGACGGTATAGCGAAGAAGGGTTTGCTGATTCGACATCTTGTTATGCCCGGTAAAGAGGATGAAGGTGCTGAAATCATGAAGTTCCTCGCAAACGAGATCTCTACAGATTGCTTCATCAATATTATGGAGCAGTATCATCCAGACGCCCATGTCGGCAAGCCAAAGCAAGCAAAACCAAATGGAAAAGAAGAAAAGCAGGAGGTCCGATACGCAGACATCAACCGAGCTGTCAATGCCCAAGAAATCTCCTCAATCAGGAAAGCCGCAGAAGACGCTGGGCTATGGCGGTTCAATGACCCACCGGGCCACGATGGGTTTGCAATCTGATGAGAAGCAAGTCGCCTCTCGTTTGACTGTTGGGCTGTGCTGCAAATGAATCAAACCTTGCTATGAGGCTGTCAATCCAAGCCAACAACGGGGACTAACAACGCCACATCCTGGTCCGAACAAGTAATTGGCTTGGCCACCTTATTCAATTACGTGGAGCGAAGGCAAACCAGATGACCTGCTGGTCTAGGCCCTACGATATCTCTTTCATGTTCCTAGCTGCCAACTGAACAACCTCCAAAAGCCAAGACTGGCCAGTCTTATTGACGGCTTACGTTGGTGACTCTTAAGTGTGGCCGTCAGGCACGGATCCATCAGAACAACCAACGGCTCTCACTAGAAGAACCTTCTTCCAAAGAATCACTGAGCCAAGCGCCGGAACTCGCTGTTTCGCTTTGTTGAGGCGAACACAGCGACTGAGCGAACAGACCCCTCATGTACAGTATAGCCTTCTTCGCAGTGGTCTTTGTCACTGTGTGGAGGAAAAGGAGAATGGGAGATATGAATATCTAGCAACGATGGATGCTGTTTCTCCTAGAGAAGATATTCCTTCTTTATTACAGTCATTAACAAAAACGCAGAATCTATTAAGATGAACACAACTTTTACAACAATCCATAGCATGGTGCAGCTTCCACCGATGGATGCAAGAATTACTCCGCCTCCCGAGGAGCTAAACATTGCTATCCCTAAGTTACAAACATGTCCTATCCTCCCACCTTCACCTCAATCCCTTCCAGATACACCACACCCAAACACACCATCAGTTTGCAGTCCTTCTTCACGAAGGAGGCGTCGACGCTCTTCCAGCTCCAAAAGCCGTCCTAAAAAAGACAGTGTGAATCAACAGCCCTATACCAACTCTCGTCTTATCTTTTCGCCCAGGCCTTTTGAAAGTCTCTATATAGATCGAGCATATCTTACTTCCTGTCTCCAACAGCAGGCTGGCCGAGATGCAGATCTCATGAGACAGTATTGCGCTGTAGAACTGCAGCTTCAGAACCTTGCAGGCGACAGCGGTCGGCGAAAGCTGAGAAAACAGTTGGCTCTGCTGAAATCTAAGGTCAACCAGGCCGCTGAACAGGAGAAGGCTATCTTCTCCCGCCTCGGTGAACTCTATGTTGAAATCCGGAGCCGAGAGACTTGGGCACAGACATGGACTGTCGAAAGCCCTAGTGTCGCATCATCCGTCTGCTTCAGTCCCGTTTCCTACGGTTTTATCACTTCTTTGACACCTCTGAGCGGCACTTCTGAACGCTTTGCCCCCATGGGCTACTTTGGCGATGTGCACCAGGTCTATGAACAGCCATGCACTCACCAGGAGCCGACCTCATACGGTCTAGAAACTGTCGACGAGACCGCAGAGGATATATTTGGTCCTGAATCTAGCTGTGGTAGCGCTGAATCTGAGACCACCCCAGCAACTCCAACTGACGTTATGGCACCCTTCGTTCAGGAGAAGGATTATGGCTCTGAACTTGGAGAAGAATTGGGCGAGGAGCGATTTGTTGCGCTTAGGGGGAGACGGCTCAGTCTTCCCTGTCTTCATAATGCCTGGCCTGAGGTCTAGGCTTATCGGTGAACTCGAGAGGCGTTGCCTGATAATGTGTTGATTTATTCTCAAGCATGACACAAAACCATGTAACGATCATACATGTTAATCCATAATCTCAGCTTATCATCATGTCACTTACCATTAGTAGCATCAATTTGGCGTTCAAGATTTAGCATGTCTTAGTGTATATACTGTGTGTTATTCTTTTTCAAATCATATCGCTGATGCACCAATTTATCCGTGAAATCCTTAAGCAAACTCTCCAAACTGTCCATCGTCAAATCCAAGATCCTTAGCTGATTGCTTCTGCTGCTTAACAGCATTTGCACTTGGTGGAGGTGGTAATGAGAATCCGCCTGACGAGCTTGGCCCAGCAGGTGGTGGCGGTAGCGCAAATGACTGAAGATCACCCCCAGCTCCTGAACCAGATGAGCTATCTTGTTGTTTGCGTCTACCGAACTTTGATCCGCCAAAGCTCACAGTGATAGTCTCGCCATCTTTGAGGCTGTAATCTCTATGCTCCTCCTTCTCCTTCGCCGCATTCGGTTTGCTCTGTGCGCCCTCCCAGCCCAGCGCCTTTCGCGCCTCCTGAAGCGCAATGCTCAGATCAAAAGCCTCGCTTCTCTCCTCGAAACCAATACCCAGGATAGCCTTTCGACCCTGCGGATCGCGCACTGTCACTGCAAAGAAGCGGCTGCTATCGAGGACCGGCTCTACAACACCAGGAGTGGTATAAGGCGCTGCGGCGAAGAGTTGACCCGACGAAGCGTCCTCCAGCACCGCATCGACCTTGAGCTTGTTGGTTGACGACTCGGATTCGTAGGCTGTCTCGACAACGCGCAGGCGGGCAGTGAAGATATGGCGCTGGGGTTCGGCGGTCCATGTGCTGGCAGAGTAGCCCTTTGTAGAAGTAAGAGGAGGAATGTTATAGATGTGGACGGCGTTGGCGACGAAGAGAATGCGCTGGATGGCGTCGTTGGGGAGAGCAGCGCCTGTCGCAGGATCAAGAAGCTCCATTCTTAATTGCGTTTATCATGTATGACTTTTAGGTGCTTGACTTGAAGGAAACTGAGAAGTTGGAGTCGCAAGCAATAATTGTAAAGGACTAAAAGCTATAGAAGTCTGGAGTGAAGACGGAGAGAGGGGGGTGTAGAGATCGGAAGCGGTGGAGGGGTAGCGCGGGGCACTTTTGTTCGGGGGGTTCAGCTGCAGGGTAGTCAACTTAAAGATTGCCTCTTGATATCAACAGGTTACAGCACGTTATTGAACGATGCAACGCAACTGGCTGGCCTTATTTCCAGGCGGAATTAGCACTATATTTTGATCTGAGCCGCATGCATATTATCTGTTTCCATCGAGAAGGCTGCTTGCTACTTACTGCACATC
>JAAVUA010000032.1:0-65145 GCA_014898875.1 Fusarium miscanthi
CTAGTATTTAATAGTTAGCTATCTGCTTATAAAGCTATATAGTAATAATTACCTAATTTACTATTATCTTTACTTTTTTATAAAGTCCTAGTAACTTTTATTAAGTTATCTTCTTAATTAACTTCTTTACTATTAGGTTATTTCTTACTGCTAATAGTTAGTAACTCTAGAGACTCTTAGTTATTACTATAGGTATAAAGACCTTACTAACCTATAGATATATAGGTAAGGTTAATAAAGAAGGTAGTATCTAAGCTAGTAATAAGTTAAGAGAGGAGTTAAAGACTTATTAGTATAGATAATATATAGTTAATAGTATAAGATATATAAATAAGGTTTTTAAAGAAAGTAAATAAAGGAGAAATAAAGACTTTTTTTAATTAGCTATTTAAAGATAATATATATATAGTCTTTTATAATAATCTAAACTAAAGGATAAAAAAGTAACTTTTTTATTTAAAGTCTAGATATATATTACTTAGAAGTTAGTAAAATAATTTAGAAATAATACAGAATAGTAAGTTTAACTTATAGAATAAGATATATAAGTTTATTTTCCTATAAGGGCATTTAATCTGGTGGAAATGCAGTATCCTGATTATATTATAAGGTTAAAGATATAAAGCTTTTGGTATAGCTATTAAATTTAGTAGAGAGGTAAGAAATCCCCTGCCAGCTAGGTTATATAGCTTTAGGTAACTAACTTACTAACCTATAAGACTAGTTAAAAGCTGTATTTTTATATTATATACTATAAAATTATATAAATAGCTTTAAATATCCTAAAAATTAGAATATAGGTTAATTATATCTAAATTATAATATATAAAAAATCTAGATTTTTTTTATTTATTATAAATAATTTAATTTAATTATAAGATAAAATGCCTATTATGCTAATTCCCTTATTAAGGTGATTACTTTAATAGCTGCTAGCTAGTATATTTACCCCTTTATATCTATACCTCTGAATTAAGATTATTATAAAACTAGCTATATATTAACCAAAAAGAGATCTATTAGGGATAATAACAGGGGATTAATTAATTCTAAGGCACTTCTAATAATTTATATATTTTTAAATAGCCTTAAGGCTATTAATAATACTCTTAAAATTTAAACTAAAACTAAACTTAATTAAAGACTTAATACTATAGTAATAATTACCCTCCCTAAAGGGGCTTATTTTAAGAGGTTTAATCTTAACCTAGCTGCTATATAGGCTATAAAAAATATAATTTAAATATTAAAAGGTAGGGTTTTTTATAATTATTATAGCTTCTTCCTAGTAGCTTTATTTTTTACCTATTAACCTCCCTTAATATTAGCTTTTAAGCCAGAAATGCCTTACTACCTTCTATTTCTCTATACTAAGATCTTTCTTATAAATCCTTTAGAGAATAGTATTATTATATTACTTTATTTCTTTAATATATATTAAATGCTCTTCCTACTAATCTATTACAATCTAATCTCTTAAAACCTTAAGGTCATTAGGGAGGTTATCTTATACCTAAGTAGTTATTAACTATAGATATTCCTTTTATATCTCTTTTAATACTGCCTTTTTTTCTAATAACTTTAAGAAATTCTATAAACCTATATAGGTATATATAATTAATATCTATTTATATATATTATATTTAGGCAGTAAAGAATATATTATTTAAAATTTCCTTTTAACCTAACTAAAGGTTAGCTTAATAATAATTTGTAGTTATAAGTAATGCAGGTTATATAGTTCTTTCTTATTCTAAGGTCTTTCTAGCAATACCTTCTAGTTATTAAGATAATATCTAATACTAATATAGAGGACTAAAAGTCCTATATAGGCATTAAAGCTAGCATCTCTAATATAAAATCTATTAGCATATAATTTCAGGCTCTTTAACTAAGCATATTGCAATAGCAAGGTATTATTAACTAATCCCTTATAGCCTGTAAGGATATATAAGAAAGTCCTATTAAGGCAGATAGCATAGAGGACATTCTAAGTTATTAAGGACTTTCTATTATATTACTTCCTCTAACCTTCTTCAGGGACCTAAGCTACTATATAAATACTATCTATAGCATTAATATAGCTAAAGAAATACTAATATTAGGGCTTAGTTATAGGCTTATAGTATACCTCTATTAGCTCCAGTTAGATAATAAATATCCTATAGATATCAGTAAAAGCTTCTAGAGCTATCTCTATTATCTAAGATACAGAGCTTTAAGAGATACTAAAGTAATATACTGCCGCCTACTGCATATAGCCCTGACTAATAATATATAGAAAGATTATTAGCTTTAAATATAAGCTTTACTAACTAAATCCCTTTATACTTATATTTATATTAATCTAGTTAGCTAATTAATAGAATTAACCCTTTATAACCTAAAGCTCCTTTATAAATCTCCCCTTATAACCTATTAGTAGCTTCTAACTAAATTCTTCTATAGCAGCTAATCTGCTAGAGTTAATAATGCCTCTGTAATTAAAAATAGTAAGGAAATGCAGCCTTTTTTTATTCCCTTTAGATTTAATAGTCTTTATAGCTAACCCTATAATAAATAAGTCTTCTTCTTTACTATATCTATTATCTAAGCTAATAGTATTATTATTATTACTGCTATTAAGGGCATTATTAGGCATTTAAAGATTATTATAGCCAGGGGTTAGCCTTATAGCCTTATATAGATTAAATAAAACTATATACTTATTTTTAATAAATAGCAAAATAAGCAGATAGCAGAAAAGCAGCCAAAAAGTCATAATTTCAGTTCTATTTATTACTAACCTTTTTATATTAGGTTTATAGGGAAATAGATATATTATATAAATGCTAACCGGATTGAAAATCCCTTATCTATATAATTCAGCACTAAAATCATCCAATTTCAGAATAGCCTCCTATTCAAATTTTATAGACCGTATCGAAGGTGCCCGTTCGTATCGATTGGATCAGGGCCTCAACGATGATCTCGTTGTCTTCGAGATTCTAGACTTCTTTCGGCTTCTATGTCGTTGTAAATAGAAACAGAAGCAAAGGCTGGTGTCCATGATCGCCGAACTGTGATGGAAAAAACTTTGTTTCCCCTGGGCATCTTATAGTATCACGGTCCTCCAGTCGAATCACAACCCGTCTGACCCCTCCACCCCGTACATGATGCCATCAGACCGAGAAGTTTTCCGCAGGTGTCCCAAAAAGGTCCGTTCTGACGCCATCTCCGTAACCAGAGCTCCAGTTGACCGGTCCGGTTACCCTAGACATTACTTACTCTTGTATCGTGATGAGTAGAGCGTATGATCTTGCGTTGTTCTTTGATTCACTCTATAATCGTAATTGTTTGTTTTTGACTCATGACAAAGGGGAATTGACTTTATGGAACGCCATGGCACGAAGCTCGTTGGCGTGAAAGCAAGCAAAATTCCTTGCAGCATCAGTGTGGACATGAAGAAGTCCCGAATTCAACAAATGTCTGGTTCGTTCAGCCATCAACCGAATTCAAACTAGCGCTCGGTAGAAAGACCTGGGTATCATATCACGAGGAAATCAGAGCTTTGAACCTTCCACAACGTGGTCCTTGTCTAGAATTATGAACACTGGGTTGCCGTCTTTGATATGCAGCTAATTTGAGCACATTGCAGTTCTTATCACATGATGGACATGGGTGAACAGCCACATTGATATGGCGGCGATCCCGAGAGCTATCAATAGCTTTCCAGAAATGCTTTTCATAGCATGGAACAAGATCTGCCAGCGGGTACATGTATTGAACCAACATCGACACTGTCACAGCACGATCTTATGAACGGAACAACAAGAAATGAATTCAATTTTTAGCGAAATAACTTAAAAATAACGCAGTCGTTGAAACTCGTTCACGAAATAGCATCAACCTCAATCAAAACATGAGCCGTTCCTCATCCCAGACGCCAAATCCAGCTGGGTATACAGGCCGCTGCTCTTGGCAGGATCCTAAATCGCCGAGATAAGCAGATTTCCCATCATCATTCCTGTCTTCCTGCACCTGCGAGCTATGGGAAGCCTTAGGTGCCTCTTTTACTTGGCCAATACCACGGTGTAAGATGTCAACTTAAGTAGTGGTGCGTTCGCTTCGTGATAGAGCCACGAAATTGGTCGGGCTGGCAGCTGGCGAGTCTACACAATCATCTGCGCGACGCCCTGACCACCGAGGGTCTTGCTGCCGACAAAGGCCTGACCCTTGACACCGGCAAGCAGGTAGCAAAGGGCAGCTAGTAGCAGGAAGACAGCAGCGGCAATCAAGCTGCTTGCACCGCTGACATTACTGATGAATTGCAGCGCAGACATGACGCCGTAGGCGGCCGCACGCATATAATTGGTCGAGATCTTGCGAATCGTCTCGTCGAACTTGCCGGAGGTTGGGCAGATTCGGAGGAGAAGAGGGACCTCGATGAAAAGAATGACAAAGGCCGATGCGCTATGCATTGTTAATTTAGATGCTTCGTCATGACATGGGGACAATTCTTACATAGCAAAGGCGCAGAAGATAATGCGAACAACATTAAACGAAAAGATATTGGCGATTCCAACAGCCAGACAGATGATCATGGAAAGAATTCCAAGCCTGTACACAAGTAGTGTTAGTCGGTTGTTACGTCGTAGTCCATTCGGTATGGGGGGTCATGTCGCAAAGTGGCTTAACAGCTCAATAGCTATGATTGAAGCTGTGTGCAGCCGAGGATCGTTGGCCTACCATTGTCCGTAGATGCCTGCACGAATGTTAGTATCTTCCACAAAGCGCAGTCAATCGAGAGCGACATACTGAAGTTTCGCGTTTGGAACTCCTCCTTGAGCGTCATCTTGCCAGCTTACGTCGAGCTTTCGTATTCGGGCTTGGACCAGCCGAGGGAGAAAGTGACTGATGTTTTCTAAGGGACCAATTCGAGATGGTAATCTGATTGCGATAAAGCGTATGGAGAAATGTCGATTATTGCGACGGCGATGGAGACTGAATCGAGAGGTGGAGAGTTTGAATTGTTGTGACGACGGGGATGCGAAGTTTGAAATATGAACGTAGCCTCTTCGTCAGGTGTAAGGTAGGCGCAGGATGGTATGGTATGGTTGCTGAGCTGGTCCCCAATTTTGATTGAGGCTGGTGCAGGGTCAACAAAGGGCTTGGCTCCAAGTGTCAATACGGACGGACGAGTTAATGGGAGGGCAGGCGGGTGGATGCTCCACGGGGCACTGGTTGTTTTGTGTTTGTAGGGGAACGGGTCCCTGTAAGGAGGATGGATGGTGCGCTATTGATACCTACCCTAGTGGAGGTTGAGTTGGCCAAGATGAGACGAAGGGTTTATGTTTCGGGTCTCTGGGTCTGCTGAGACGCAACCGAGAACCTTTTGTAGTCTTTGTTTCTTTTTCTTACTTTGTGCTGTGTTGCTTAACATGTATTCACTTTCTGTTTAGGCAACTCTATTCTCTGCACAGCCAAGTGACGTACGTTGACCACGCGGCATCGCCAAGCCTCGCCCAGAGTGAAGCGGAGTTGGTTCTCAAATGGAGTCTTTCACAGAGACAATTGCCAAGTTTGTTAACGACGATGCTCAGTCAGCCAATAGATGCTTAGGAGCTCCGTGAATTCGTATTCGAAGACACCAGCTTGAAGGTGAGGGTATACTGAGATTCAGGCACCCTTTAAAAAGCCGTATTTTAAGCCTACGAATCAATGCTCAAGGTTCATGCATATTGTAGGTACCTAGGTAGCCATGGATTGACAATACTCCAGACTCTACAAGGACCAGCTATCATTTGAGACTTTGCGATTTGAGAAGTTTGTAATGATGTAACGAGGACAAGACCGACTTTGTCTTGCTATATAATCATTGCCCCTTGGCTTGCTTTCATAATGGCGTTAGACAGAATTATATGGACCAGCTACGGAACGTGACAGATGATTAAAGTCATGTTATACGAATAAGCGAACCCTTCAGAGACTCATCTAGACCTACCCCCAATCGAGATCTTCTCATAGGAATAGCCTCAATCCAGCCCTGCCAACAACACCTAACTAAACGTTCCATGGCCTGCACGATTGTACCTTATTCTCACCACGTGGTGAGGTGGAGTGTTTCCTACCGTAGAAGATCCGGGGACCTGCCAAAGTTACCTATAAATAAGCTCTCTCTACACCATTACATCATCTTCAACGCGCATCAATTCTGTCTTTGTAGCTTATCAAGCAACACTCATTGGTCTCTAGCCCATGATCTGACCGTGAAACTCAGGCAAATAACCGGAGAACCACCAATTGCACAACCTGACTCACTACAAGCTCTCTGTCATTAAAGCCTCGCACATTTTGGAGAGCCAGTCCAGTGAATGAAGCCTCACGGAAAATGACTTATACCGTTCTCTCAAACGACCAGGTTAACTCCATCCTGGAAGGCCTTACCGTTGACGAGCTTGATGAGTTTCGCCATGTTCTGGCTTCATCCCTACACGAATTCTCTACCGGAGTACCGGCTCTTGAGGAAGCCTTTCAGCAACCAGAACGCATCTCAACGCTACATCCAGAGACCATGGCTAAGACGTTATATATGCCCTCATGTGCCCCGTGTGGAATGGGCTGCAAAGGTGAGACTTCATCTCACGGCTTAGACGAATCAATCTAACCAATTAGTAATTTCTTTGACGAGTACGGAAGCATCCCAGGATTCTACTGTTACACAAATCAGTCCTACTGGTGTTCTCAACCTGTTCCGGCCAGATGGATCACCACTTGGAATAGTCAATGCAACAGCTCTCACAGCATTCAGAACAGCCTTGGCATCTACTTGTCTGTTGGAGCGCCGTAATCATGTCAAGACCTTGACAGTATTTGGCAGCGGCCTTCAGGCTTACTGGCATATTCGGCTTGCCCTGATGATCCGTGGCAGTACTATTAAACACGTGCATGTTATTAACCATAGGTGGAGCGATAAAGCGACCGGCATCCTCAAGAGATTCGCCAGCATCCCTCCTGAGATCAAGAAACGAGAAGGTTGGTCAGACACCAAGTTCGGCCTCCTGATCCCTGCATTCCACGAGTATCGACGCCTGATAAAAGATCAGATAAGGGATGCGGATGTGATCTACTGCTGCACAGCCTCGCAAAAAGACCTCTTTGATGGATCCATCTTAACGTCTCATGAGGGCCGCAAGAAAGGACGACTCATCATCGCTGTCGGAAGTTATACGCCAGAAATGCGGGAGCTTCCAGATGACCTTATCCAGCTAGCAGTCAAGAGGGAGGACAAGCCTCATCGACACTTCCACAAGCATGCAGTCGAAGGCGGAGTCATCGTCGTTGATAATATCAAAGGCGTGCTCAAAGAAGCAGGCGAGATAATTGCTGCCAATATTGGGCCCCATCAACTTGTAGAGTATGTGCCTATTTCTCCTCTCCAAACAGTCACTGACATCGATGACAGGCTGGGGGAACTTGTGATGCTCCATCGTCTAGCTATAGAGGAGTCTGACGGATTCTCCAGTAGCCAGGCATCTTTCTCTTCTGACATGGATAAGCTAGATATCCATGGTAGGATGAGCTCCATGTCTACGGTCTACGGCAGTGGAAGTAATGCCAGTGATGCCCCGACCAGTTCTACTGCTTCAGTAGATTCAGAAGGGCGAAGATCCAGCTCTTTTTTCAATTCAAGGAAGAACTCTAGTAGCTCTTTGGACAAAGAAAAGAGGAAGTCAGAGGATCACCTCTGTCGTTGGTTGAGGGATGGCACTGTAGTATACAAGAGTGTCGGGCTTGGGCTGATGGATCTCGTGGTGGGAACACATCTGATTGAGGTTGCAAATGAAAAGAATGTAGGAACTCGTATAGAAGGGTTCTAGAAGGGATAAATTGAGATAAATACTAAATGCTCTTAATACATGCTGTAAATATTTGTACACAAACTCTACTCGGCAACCCAGATGGCGGCCATACCCATACCGGTTCCTATACACATGGATGTTGCGCCAACCTTCTGGCCTGTTCGCTTCAACTCATATAGAAGAGTAGAAACCTGTCGGGCACCAGTGCAGCCTAGGGGATGGCCAAAGGCAATAGCACCTCCCTTGGGGTTGATCTTCTCTTGGGGGATACCCAGCTCGTTGGCACACCACAAGCACTGACTGGCGAAAGCCTCGTTGATCTCCCAGATATCGACATCATCCTTGGAGATACCGGCAAGGTCGAGAGCCTTGGGGATGGCCTTCCAGGGGCCCTGTCCCATAAGAAGGGGCTTGACACCGACAATGGAGGCGCAAACGTACTTGCCGAGGATTTTCTGTCCAAGCTTCTCGGCAGTAGATCGCTTCATGAGGAGGACAGCGGCAGCACCGTCGGAAATCTGACTGGCGTTACCAGCATGGATAGAACCGTCCTTAGCAAAAGCAGGGCGGATCTTGCCCAGAGACTCAGCAGTGATGCCATCTCGGACACCGTCATCCTTGGAGACGGTAATCTCTTTGGTATTACCCTCTTTGTCCTCGAACTTGACCTTGAGAGGAGCAATCTCCTCGTCAAAGAGTCCCGCTTTTTGGGCCTTGAGAGCCTTCTGGTATGATGAGGCAGCGAAGGCGTCCTGTGCAGCTCGGGTGACGTTGAGGTCCTTGGCCATCTGCTCAGAGAGGACACCCATGGGCACCTTACAGTTGGCAGCCTCGGGGTGGCTCTCAAAGGCGTCCGAGAACTCGGAGACAGCGCCAGGGCCATAGTTCTGGGACATGCTCTCAACACCAGCACCAATGCCAATATCGATCATGCCGGTCTTGATCTGGTTGGCGACATCGACGGTAGCCTGGAGACCAGAAGAGCACTGTCTGTTGAGGGTTCGGACGGCGATAGATTCAGGGAAACCGGCGACCAAGCTGGCAGCGCGCATCTCAGTTGCGCCGCCACCGGGGGCGAGAACTGTTCCAACACAGAGGTCCTCGACGAGAGCAGGGTTGATCTTTGAGCGGTCGAGGATGGCCTTGAGAACACCAGCCATGAGATCAGCAGCGGGGGTATCCTTGAAACCGCCGCGACCTCCCTTGGTGAACGCGCTTCGGCAGGCAGCGGTGACAACGATCTATACATGGTCAGTAAACTATGTCGGCGCATACGGCAATGCTTGGCAACATACATCGTCAGGGTTCTTCTGGAGGATCTTGTCGCGGCCGCCGGCGGTCGGGTTGCCAGAGATCTGGCCTCCAATCTGAATGATTCTGTCGGTGACTGGCGAGATAGTTAGTTCGAGCTTTGTGAGGATCGCAGTGCGACGAGAAGACATACCACCCATTTTTGCTATGATGTAAGGATAGATAAGTGTGTGAGGGAGAGAGTTGAGTAGTCCTGGGGTATAATGCGCAAAGCAAAGGACAGAAGTTGATTGAGGCGGAGAAAAGTATAAGAGAGGATTATTATACAGAGAGAAATCTTGTTAGACCTCGGATGTTGTGCAGGAGTAGAAGTAGACTCGGGCTTGGTCAGCTTTGTCACAGGAGAAGATGGTAACCAAAGAATGGCCGAGATGGAGACCAGCTAAGAACGGACTTGAAACCGTGAGACCGACCGACCGAGGCATCTCGTCGCCCCAGTCTTGGCGTTGTTAGCGGCTCCTCTAGTGTCCCATCACATGTTATTTCCCCAGCTTTCAGCGCGGGGGAACTTCTCCAACTGCTTTCACTCTTGCGTCACGCGGTGGCTAGCAAAGTAAGAAATACTCCAAAAAATGACGATTTGATCTGAGTATGATAAGCACGTGGCCCCCCAACCCAATTGTCACAAGGAAATATCCGACTCCCAATGTTTTTAAGTTGTTGAAGATTGGCCAAACTGATTCGTGACACCGCCGTTCCCGAAACTGGGTATCAATATTAGAAAACATGAAAAATTTTAATACAAAACCAACGCCATTCTATAACAAGGCAAGGAAGCAAAACAAAGATTATCACCAAGAAACCCCCCAGTCGCGTATCGTTATTTCATACAAGTGTCAAAAGAAGAGGAAAGGCCACCGCAGTCCGAAACAGCCGGACTCCATGCGCTCCGGTCATCTTCTTGATATGATTGGGATGCTATCGACAGAGCATCCCAATCCCAAGGCGAACCTGAGTCTTCGCCAGAGCCTGAGTCGCCCACGGATTTTGGTACCGAGAGTGAAGTGTCGAACGAGGTATCTATCTTGATAGAAGGTATCGGCGGTACCGTGAGGGCACGATTACGACCAGTGGTATATTGTTGTGGTGCCGGAGGTGTAAGCATATACGGTCCGAAGATACCCTGAGGTTGCTGCATGTATGGAGGGCTGATACCAGTCCATGGTAGATATTGGCTTGGAGGTGCAGACCGAGACAACTGTTCTATCTTTGGGTTAGTTATATTCTGGCATGAGCTAATCAGGACGACATTCTACCTACCAGTTTCATCAACCAGATGGAGAGCTTTGAGTGCATCAATGCCAAGCTCAACACTGACCCGTTGGTCTGGAAGCTTGCCCAGCCGAATTGACAGTTGCTTTTGAACACTACCAATTGTTTCCACGTCAATTACATCCAGCACGCACCAGTGTCGGGCGTCTTTCCAGCGAGGCTTAGGCACTGGATGTATCTTGACGTTCCAGTTGCGAGCAAAATCGTCATCGACAACACTCAAATCCCGAGTGAGATAGCACTTGGCAATACACGGTACTTCGGTGGTCTGGGTTTTGAGAGTAACTCGGATCATCTGTCCATCTTTGACTCGTGCTGACTGAGTCCTCAGGGCGCTTGAAAAGGGCTGTGCTGGGGTCTGCCAGTTGGGCCCGGATAGCTGAGCAATAGGAGACTGGCCTTGGCTTGGAGGCTCCTCGTCGGAGTCTTCAACGAATAATGGAGGGAATGGCGAAGGGTCCTGAGAGCTGAGAGGTGGAAATGGCATGCAGGTTTCGGGTTGATTCGTCTGGGTTTGAAAGCCCAGAGGATCAAAGTACCTCTCACTTCTAGCCTGCTGTCGGAATGACTCAAGCGTGTGAGACGTAGTCGACGAACTTCTTCGAGGCCTCGATCGACCCCTGGAGATAGGACTGAGTGTAGTGGGCGACCGCGAGCGAGCGGAAGCTTGTCTGATGGCCTCTTCCACGCTGAGTTTCAAGCGACCAGGCCTACCAGCCAGAGCTGGGTTTCTTTGTCTGCTCGGCGGAGTCATTGATAAATGTTTGAGTGTAGACGAAATGGATATAAGGCAGAGTATTAATAGTGCCTGGAAAATGAGTACAATATTGTTTAAAAAAACAGGGACCTTGATTCTTAAACAAACAGGAACTAGACACAATGAAGAATGTAGCGGCGGGGTATGAATTTCAAAACTGCTTTATGTAACAGGTATATGAGGCTTGTTGTCTGAGGAAAATCACCTCTGCTAGGTTTTCCTCGACATCGTGACAGGCAGCGGAGCAGATGTGCAGATATCTGGGGGCAACCATTGGATTAGACCCTGTAGCAGCATGCTTCTTTATTCCGAGGCATACAGGTCCAATTGTCTGCCTCGATCCTCTTTTCCGTCAAGCACCTAAGGAATAAGCGTTTTGAGTGGTTTCTGGTGCTTGTCGCTGTGCACAGCCTCGCTTTACCGACATATCGAAGGCGGGCTGTGCTGCCAACGGTGAAATAAAGAGCCGCCTCGGTGCGTTGTGCGAACCGAGACTGGCCACGCCTGGGATGGTTGAAAGCGAGTAGCTGCATCTTATCACTTTTGATGAGGCGCGGATGCGGATCTAAATCACAGTTACATTCCACTTCCTGTAACTGTCATCGCCTTGTCACAATCGCGGGCTTTTCAACCTCAATCTGAAAGGCAACCGGATATGGTGTTGTCAGTGCTGCGCCTCAACGGGACATAAGTCACCGGGCGTCAGGCTCTGACAGAAACAAGACTCAAAATGACCAGTTTCACAATACATGATTACCAAGTAGTGTGCCTCACGGAATAACACATTCGCCTCGTCATCGTAATGTGTTACGACTCCGAAAGCTGAATGCCGCCCATTTCCGAGTTACCTCAGTGAGGCCAGGACATAAAAATGTCCACCATGCACTCGACAGGTATCAATGAAGACTCAAATTCAACAGTTCCTAGAAGCCATTACAGTCAGTATATTCTTGCCTTGAGTATGCCCGCTGTTTCTGACTTGTATCATAGGCTTCCTGAAAGCTCATCACAAGTCTTCCAGGTACAAACTTGACTCAAGCCAGGAAAACAATTAGATTGGTTGATTTGGTGGCCCCAATATGGCTATCAAAGCCTTGTTCATGCGCTGTCCAGTAGATAGGACAGACATCCAAGAAAACAATGGGCAGAGTTGTTACAATGCATTGGTCAAGGTATGAATGCCTCTCCAAACACATGTTACACGACTCTGAACTAATGCCTTTTAGGTGCTCATGCCTAGCCATCTTTATGCTGGAAAAGGAAATAATTATAGTATAGCCCGTTCTGCGGAACCATCCATGAGAGGGAAATCTCGTAAGAGACAGCTGAAGGGTCCTCAGCGGAAGTCCGCCTATGGAGGTCAAGTGCCTCGAGTCTCCGCAGCATCATTTACTATATCCTGTTCTGAAGAGGGGCTGAACAAGTCGACACATACATCCCCAGGGCACAATGGAACTGAAGAAAAGAGGCCTTTGGTCAAGGATGACATGTCCGGCACTTACAAAGAAAGGAATACATACGTTCAAGGAAGACTTGATGGAAAGACTGAAACTTCCCCAGTAGATGGCTCGGAGGAAAGAATACGTTGCTTGGATATTACCTTTGAGGATCAGCCCGTGGCAGCTGATGTCGAGGAAGCATATATACAAGGAGAAGCCTTGACACCCCCCGAAATCAAGTTCTCCGAAGACGATGATATGGACGACAACTACTGGGCTTGGGACCAGAAGTCTGAAAGATTCCGACACTTGGATGCGGAACGTGGAGAATGGTTATACTTTCCTGAGAGATTCGATTGAAATAATTTGACGAATCTTAGGCGGGTTGGGATGTGTAACGGCCAACTTGGTGTAGTCAACTGAAGGAGAACTCTTAAAGTAGTCACTGTAGAACTCGTTCGTTGCTCAATATTTTCATGATTCAATTTCAGCTAAGTACCGCCTCACGTCACACTCTGCGCCTTATGCTCCTCATTCATACCAATGCCGCTCGTAATCTCATCATTCGTCTTTCCCGATCCCTATGCTTCATATCAAGCCTTGCTTTCAGGCTTATCCTTGACAGTCTTATCATCAGGTGAAAAGCTTAAACTGACGCTGTTCACACAGTGACGCTCATCAGTGGGCGTGTCAAAGCCCTCGCCCTTGAATACATGTCCTAGGTGACCGCCGCAGTTGGCACATACAATCTCTGTTCGTGCCATGCCAAAAGCGCGATCCTCGTGGCGGACAACGGCACCAGGGATGCTGTCGAAGTAGGCTGGCCAGCCGCAGCCAGAGCTGAACTTGTGGCCCGCCTTGTAGAGTGGTGCATCACAGCCAGCGCAGGTATAAACACCCTGCTCAGGATAGTGCTTGTCAAACTTTCCAGAACCAGGAGGTTCGGTACCCTTCTCACGCAGGATACGGAATTGCTCTGTGGACGTTAGTTACTGTGCAAAAGAGATGCTGGCAGTGCAAGAACACACCCTTGTTGAGGACAGCTCGCCACTCGTCGTTTGAACGTTGATCAGGGTAAGACATATTGGAAGAATTCTTGGATGAAGTGCCAAACAAAGCGCCCAGCAGAGGAATACCAGACATAGATCGAAGGGGAATAGGTCGAAAGGCCAGGTGTGAAGGCAGAGGAGGTCTCACACGGGTGATGTTTGAGAAAGTGTAGAAGAGTGTTGATAGTAATGGAGAGAAGCGCATTGAGAAAGGAGTCGTATATGGCTATTTATATTTGATTGAAGACTGAGTTATCATTCATGACCTTCAAGAGAGACGTTATAAGTCCCGGGTCTTAGTGGCAACCAGTTGACAAATCATGGGTTGCGAACTGTGGAATCATCTGCATCATCGAATTACTGCTGCTAAGCCTACCACAGCCACATCTTGGTTATCCGCTTTACGCTCGAGTATTGCGCTTGAATACGCCGGTACAATTCCAAATCCGGTAATTTGATGATTCAACGTTAAGAGAGGATTACTCTAAAACTTTAAAAAGTCTTATTATTCTTTTCGAGTACGATAAGACCTTGGTTTCAGCCCCCAGGTTTCGCATCTTACCAGAATGATCTAGGCCCTAAATATATCTTCATTTCACAGTGAGACAGAAGCATTTACCTGCGAAGGGTCAGCCGTAAGTCTGAGTTTCTTTGAGACAATTGGCAGGCTAGGATAATGAAAATCCAAAATCCTTCGACCCGACTCTATTCACAAAAGAAATATTGATACAAGGTGAAAGCAAACCTACCTCAAGCTTCGGTCGTCCAGTGGCTGGTGCAGTCTTGTAACCCCCCGCCAATTCCAGGGGTCAGGTACCTACCACGCAGTGTCCAGACCCGCCCCACCCATGCATTAATTCCGCTGGGCAGCTAAAGGGAACATCACCGACCACCTTGGCACCTCCCTATCAACATTCATCCAATTCTAGGCACACCCTTTCGAACAAGTTGCCACTTTGCAACAACACTCGTTCAGAGTGACGCTTCGAATCCCTTTACGTCGACTTCTACCAACCACAAATAATACCGAACTTCCTCTGTATTTTCATCAATCAGCGTCACCATGTCCAGGAGAGCCCCGAACCCCGCTGCTGAGCGGGCGGCGCAAAACCAAGCTACCATCAAGAGTCTTCTCAAGTTGGAGGCCAATAAGGTCTGCTCTGATTGTAAACGGAACAAGCGTATGTATTAGACTACGAGCTTGCTAGCACATTCCCTCTGACCATTTCAGATCCTCGATGGGCCAGCTGGAACCTAGGCGTCTTCATCTGCATCCGATGTTCGGGCATCCATCGTGGCATGGGCACTCACATCAGCCGAGTCAAGTCCGTCGACCTCGATTCTTGGACCGACGAACAACTTCAAAGCGTTCTGAGATGGGGAAACGCCCGCGCCAATAAATACTGGGAGGCCAAGCTTGCGCCAGGCCACGCCCCCTCTGAAGCCAAGATCGAGAACTTCATCCGAACCAAGTACGAACTCAAGCGATGGGTCATGGACGGCCCCATGCCCGACCCTGCTACTCTAGATGCCGATGGCGACGACGATGTACCCCTTAGCATTGTCAAGGAGAAGCAAGTTATAGAGCGCAAGGAGTCCATCAGAAAGGCATCCCTAGGCAACTCACAAGCACCGAAATCTATCCCTGCACCTCAGGGAGATCTTATCGGCGGAGACCCTGTCCCCGTGCGATCGAGCAGCGCTGCTCCTCACGCGGCAAAGGTTGCTCCTAAGGCAGAGCCTGCTCCCCCGAGAGCAACAAGCACAAAGGACTCACTACTCGGACTCGATTTCTTTGGCGAGCCCGCGGCTCCTCCCCGACCGGCCAGCACGACTGGTACCGCTCCGAGCGGTCAGTCTCGTCCCGATTTGAAACAATCCATCTTATCTCTATATGCCACTGCGCCTAAACCGCAACCTCCTGCCCAACCTCAGCAGCAGTCGTCTGCGGGAGGCTTCGGTGGCCTTGCCTCTCCCACTTTCAGCCACCAGTCTCAAGGCTCTGTTGGTGGCTTCAACGACGCCTTTAGTAGTCTCAGCATCTCGAACCCACCTAAGCCCGCCGCTCCCGACCCCTTTGCCAGCCTCAGCTCTGCCAGTCGTACCACATCAAGCAGCAATGCCTTTGGCGGCCTAGGAGGAGGTAGCTTCTTCAACAGCAAACCCTCCCAACCCGCAGCCCCTATCCATCAGCAGCAGTCTTCCAACTTTTCGGACTTCGGTGGCTTTTCCTCCCCACCGCCTGCTGCTTCTGCTGCTCCTGCCGCGCCCAAGCCCGCTCAATCCTCCGCCATGGGTGACCTTTTCGATCTTTCTGCACCTGTGACCACATCGCCTCCTCCACAGCCCGCAGCTGCTTCCACCAACTCCGTCTTCAACCTCTCTTCTCCCCAAAGCCCCCCTGCCGCCGCACCAAACAGTACGACGACGAGTGCTAACGCTGCCGGTTCTATGGGTGGTTTCTCTGGTGCTGATGTTTGGGGCGGAAGTGATTGGGGAGCCCCTACGGCCCCTGCAGCTCCTGCACCAGCTCCCGTCCAGAAAGCCCCTGAACCACCAAAGCCCGCGGCGAGCGATTTTGGTTGGGGTAACGCGGGAGGAGCCTTTGCCAATACACCCATCATCCCTGGGGCATCAGGAGGCTTCAATCCTATTGCATCCAATCCTATTGCATCACCCAAGGTATCGGCCGATGAGGAGTTTGGAGGATGGACAAGCAGCGGACCTGCTGCCAGTGGCAGTGGTGGTCAAGCCAAGCCTAGCGGTGGCTTTGGCGGAGATGAAGACTTGTTCTCCAACGTGTGGCAGTAGGTAGTGAGTTTTGGAAACATCTAGATGGCTTTTGGGGCGGAGGTTTCTATAAAACGATTGCAGGCATGATTGGCGTTTGCATGTTAGGAGTCAAGTAGATGCGAAACAGGATGGCTTAAATTGTACGACCATTATGACATTGGTTTGGGTGAGAAGCAATGTGAGTGTATTCAAATAACGCCGGCCCAACGCTGCGAAAACAGTAAAATCCTGGGACGTAACTCCTTAGCCTTTTAGCTGTGGACACTTGGATGCCCTTGACCATCTGTGTATACCACCTGATAAACGTCCGTCTTCTCTCCACAACGGATGCCATGTATTACGATGGTTCCTTGCCCTGATTATATCTGTGTCAAGGCTCTCAGAACAACAGTTTGGCCCCGTAGAATAACACCAAGAACACGCCAATAACGATTCCCGAAAGCTTGAGGATAGCGACACGATTGCCTGACGCAGCCATGCGAGTTAAGCGGCCAGCAGAACCCTTCATCTGTGTGGTCATGGAGGAGAAAGTATCGGACTGTTAGAGGTTAGAAGGCTGTAAGTTGACGCTTGCGAAGGGGGTAGACGGACGGTGTTGTCGATGACATCCTGGGCTCGGGCATTATCGTAAATATCGACTGTCACACCCCGAAGGGCGGAGACCTTTGCAGAGAGCTCATCCAGGCGCGCATTGTTCTGGCGCTCTCGTTCGTAGGCTTCAGACATGGTGAAGGTTCTCGGAAGTTAGGGGATGGCGAGACAGGGGTTCTCGGTATGGTCTGACTTTCGATGGGAACGGATTAATTCGTGCGTTGTTTGTCGTCGCTCTGCGGAAGACGAGAGGTCTTCGTCGTTGTAAGCTGTGTCCTCAAGATGCCAAGGGGCCAAGTTGTGAAAGGGGTTCGAGTTCTAACACAAAACCGATAGCCATGACGACCTCCTCGGTCGGCTCCAAAGTCCGCTACGGCCACCTCACGCGGGCGCATTGGACATTCAGTGGTACGTACCTAGGTACTCTTGTGCTGACACCGCCACACGTCAGCTAACAGCCACACCTCTCGCCGTTGAGAAACTGGAGATTTGTCCATGCACCAAAGGAACTAAAGGAGCCAAAGCTGGAAATGTACTGTACCCTAGCGCCTAAGGGCAACATGCTACAGACAAGTCCTGATGAAAGAAAATGGTTCGGTAGGTAGTTGCAAAAGGCTCCAAGTATAGTGGACTCGTTGTTATTCACGTTGACGCCAGGTTACCTGAAATACTGCGCCACAGAACATGGAAGTGCCGTGAATGTGCATGCCCAACGTCTGCACCTAATAGTCTAGACTTAAAGACCTCTACTTTTCCTTCTTTGTAGCTTTGTCGATCCTACAAGTCTTTGTATAATATCGCCGCAGAATATTCTACACTCGTTTGCTTACGTTCACTCCTTGGCATATACCATCGAGGCGCAGCAGCAACTCGCCTGGTGACGACGCAACCCGGACAAGCTGCCCGGGCTACTAACTATACCTCAGTACCTATCATATCAACCCCACCCATCGCCCTTGTACTGAGAGCTTCTTGGCTCCTCCAACAACAGTTTTCGACTTGCGCGAAGACAACTTTCGATCCCTGTTCCTGTTTGTGCATTGTATCTCTTGAGCTTTGGTCAAGTGTATTGTATCAAGATGGGCCTCAACAATCCCCTCCCGTCGTCTATGGCGTGTAAGTCGAGCCACCAAATTCCGCACTCATGATCGCGCATCGTGGGCTACTCCACCCCTCAATGAAGCGATCAGCCCAAGTGCTCGCGAGACATGGCTAACGCAGCTCCCAAACAGCGGAATGCAAGAAGTGCGGCAAGATCCTGACTTCCTTTATCAACCCTCGCCAGTCTTTCGGTCCCGACAAGGTCATTCCTCCATCCATCCTCGCCAATGCTAAGGGCCTTGCCATCATCACCGTTCTCAAGGCCGGCTTCCTCGGCTCAGGCCGTTTTGGTAGCGGTCTCGTCGTCGCTCGACTTCCTGAAGGCGGTTGGAGCGCCCCGAGCGCTATTGCGACCGCTGGAGCCGGCTTCGGTGGTCAAGTTGGTTTCGAATTGACGGATTTTGTCTTTATTCTGAACGATTCGAACGCCGTCCGGTCCTTTGCTCAAGCTGGCTCTTTGACACTAGGCGGCAATGTTTCCTTGGCAGCTGGTCCCGTCGGTCGCAATGCCGAAGCAGCCGGCGCTGCTTCGCTGAAAGGTGTCGCCGGCATCTTCAGTTACTCCAAGACCAAAGGTCTCTTTGCTGGTGTTTCCCTCGAGGGATCTGCCATCATCGAGCGCCGCGATGCTAATGAGAAGATGTACGGCCAGCGCTTCACAGCGCAGCAGCTCCTCACCGGTTCTGTGAGGCCTCCTCCTCAAGCTGCCCCTCTCATGAATATTCTTAACTCGCGCGTCTTCAATGGCATGAGAGGCGGTGGTGACGACGCCATGTACAACGACGTTCCTGTATACGACGATCAGCACGACGATGTTGTGTGGAACGGTCGCCGAGGATCCGCGATGGGCGAGGGCGTGCAGCGCGATCGTACAGGCTCAGGCTCAGGCTCACACGATGATAGCTTCGGACGACCCAGCCGGTCGAATACATGGCAGGACGATGTATACGACAGACCAGGCAGTTTTGGCGGGCCCACGCGCTCCAGCACATTTGCTTCTGGTGGCGGAGCGAACAACGACTACGTTTATCGTGACAGTCCCACAGGAGGTTCGGGAGGGTTCGGCGCCGAAAAGAAGGCTGGCCCTGGACGGCCAGCGGCTCCCAAGCCCAACTTTGGTGCCAAGCAAGCAATGCTTAAGAAGAACGAGGCAGTGGCTGTGTTCAACTTTGACGCGGATCAACCGGGTGACTTGGGTTTCAAGAAGGGAGATGTTATCACTGTACTGAAGCGAACCGAGAGTGATAACGACTGGTGGTGTGTATCCAACACGAATGGCCCAAACATCATCACAGTAACTGACAGCACATAGGACCGGACAAATTGGCACAAGAACGGGCATTTTCCCAAGCAACTATGTCAAGATGAGGGAGTAACGGCTGTTATATTTGTATCGATTTAAATACCCTTTAGGCACGTTTCGGATGGATACCTTATGAATATGACGGCTTTTTTGTCTTTTGTCTATCTTGGAAAATGGCGGTTGCAAAAGACTGTACAGTTTTACACATCATGTGTCCTCAACAAACTTTTGAATCATGAAACCTACACATTGGTAGCATATGGATGTTTTGTTCCCTCTGAACCTTCACTGAACGATGTATCTACTAATATGATCCAGCCAATACGTGGGCAGACGTGCTGGCTAACAGGTATCTAAGCTCATGATCTCTCCACGAGATCTATCAAACCGACACATCGAACGTTCCCACCTTGAGCCTTCGGCAGGCAATATGGACAAGGCCTTAAATAGCCGTTCTCGTAGTTGAAACGCAATAAGCCTCAGTAGGCGTACAGGACGGTTTGGCGCCATAACAGAAACCGTAGGAAGACAATTCACCACACCAGAAAGTACTGCAGTCAAAATGATCACAGCTCCACATAGAAGTAGAGATAACGAAATCCTGTACGTTATGGCTAACAGCTCACACGCAATCTAGCTAGTTATATATGGCCAGTTGGGGATGAGTGGTACCCCTTGAAACACAGTTGAGAAGTTTGGCTAAGTCAGACTCTACATCGATGACAAAAGGCACCCCAAGGCTGGTATCAAAGCAGACACGTTCTCTCGACTGATGCATTTGTTACCTGAGGCAGAGTTTCAGTCCTTACACTGCCCAAGCAGTGATTTCGTCGCCGAGGGTATCAAACCCTGAGCCTTTGCCGGGCATATGCAACAGAGTTCACACAAGAACTTAGAAAGAAATATTAGGCAATTTTAAACGCTATCTATTAATCAGGCTTTGTGTAAATGCACATAGAGCCTAACTTTGCGATCAAACCGTGATACCAGTAGTAGATCCTCAGACCTGACATTTGTGAACTATGGTCCATTGCCTTTGAACGTGAGAGTGTATTAATAGAAAGCCCCAATAAAAACACCATTTTCAAGAACTCAAGGGTATTTACAAATAATACAGCTTTGGAATGCCCAACCATGGCATAAGACTACCCAGATACTGAACTAGGTGCATGTCCGAGGATGCTTCCTAATGAGGTGCCAGGCTACCTCTTGGGGTGTATTTGTGACCTGAATGATGTAGAAAGCTCTCACAAGCTCCCCTTTGACGTTCTCGATCTCTTTTATTCGCTGGTTGATAACATCGCGTATTTGTTTGTGGAACCTGGTCCAGAGCTTGAGTCTGCTTTGGCCTCGGTGCTTGTCCATATTGCGAGAAAGACGGCTGACAATCATGATGTTGCTACCCCTCTGCTCGGCCCATTCCAGCGTATGTTGGGCACCGTAATGATGGCTGATGTTTCGATAGAGACGGAAATCTTTGTGGATGGCCTCCTGAGTATTGCTGAGACGCATATCGTCGAACAGGTTGTTCAGGCCCTGCTTTTGACAAAACCAACCGGAACGACTGGCAAGACGCCTGCTGATGCCTGTAATTATATGGTTAGAATACATACCCTTACTCTGGTAAGACATGTGAAGTTGTAACTTACGTTGGGTGGACTGGCGTATCTGCTTCACCTGGATGTCGCGAGCTTTCTCGATATCAATGCTGGAGAGCATATCCGACAGCCGTTCCATATCGGGACTGTGGGACATCTCTCGGTTGTTAGGACTGGGGGCGGGGCTCTGAAAGGTTGTAAGTAAATTCGGGTCTTCAATGCTTGGTACGACTGTGTCGTTTATAGACATCGTGGCAGCTAGGATGAATGCAATGTAGAAAGAAGTGCAGCTCGGCTCTAACCAATGGAAATGCGTAATGTTTTCGCAAGAATACTGAGCCCCTTGATTAAGCTTGGTATTGAGGGGCGTCTTGATGCTGTGATAAGTTCGATGGGTAAAGGGCGTGAAGGGGTTCGGTCGGTGGTTGAATGGGGGAGACGAGAGAGTCCGAGGTAGGTGTGGTAGGTACAATTCATATATTAGGAACGGTGAGTCAGTCTCAACGATAGAACAGTTGCCTACCTACAACCTAAGCACTTAAGTTCCGGTAATAAAGTCAAATGTCCCAGTTTCCTTCCCTTAACCTCTAACTGTTCGTTCATATGGCAGGTAATTCGCCAATCAGTCATCACTCCCCGCCGACCATGACTTGAAGGTTTTTATACCAGAAGTCTCTACGTCTTGCCCATAGTTGCTTTGAATAGAACTGTGCAAGCAAAGCTGCGTCACCGCCCCTGGCAACATCCTGTTCGAACTGTTCCAACAACGGGGCTGTTGCTTGATTCAAATCCTTCAATGTGTTTTGGTCAGTAAGCATGACCCATGGTAAGACCTCCGTGCCCGAGGCTTCTTGTCTTGATACTGAGGGCCGCTTTGAGCTAGTTGAAGCCTTCGCTTTCGGGCTTTTTGGGAGGGTTGTCTGACATTCGGCGTCCTTGTACATATCATCTTTTGCTTTCACACTCGCAAACGTACCCGCCGATTTAGAACTGGGAGGATGGTCTTCAAAACTACTAGTTGCACTAGAATAATTATCAGTGTTTCCTGATGCAAGAATCCCTCGGCTCGTCTGATTTCGCCTCTTATTTGTCGTGTTGCACGTGGTTTTGGTGCGTTGGCTTTTCCCTGAATTGTTTGAATCTCTCCTAAAAGATTGGCTAGGAGATCCCCTGAGTTTTCTAGAGTCGGGAGATTTCTCAAGCCCCGATCCCATACGTACATGCACCTCAGGCTTCTTATACGGCGTGGCGGTCTTTGTGCGTGAATCAAATGGCAACTGTCTGGGCCGAGGCATCAGTTTGCGAAAGTCCTGGTCGTGCAGCGGCTGTTGATGGTACGGTTCGGGCGAAAGGTCTTTTATCAAGCCTGCGTGTGTATTACAGCTCTTGGTAGAAACGCCTGGATGACATTCAAGAGAGCCGACTTTAGAACTTTCACGAACCGAGAGACTCTGAGCATCAGAGCCTGTGATGGACACATTCAGAGGCATCGCCATGTCGGCCCCACCGATGGGTGACTGTGTCGGAGGCGGACTCGAGTTAAAGGAGTACCTCAAAGGTGAGCCAACGCGAGGTATATGTGAGTTTGTGCCGTCTCTTTCAAGGAACATGTGGTATGGGTTGAGTTGTGGCGCCATTGGACCAGTATGCCGCATTTGAGTCCCTGGGAAATAGTTTTGCATAGGCATTGACTGGGCTCTTTGTGCCTGTTCAATGTGTGAGGTAGGCACAGTCGAAAATGGCGAAGGATGAAAAGGAGCGTTCAACATTGTGGTGAACGAGAAGTCAGGTGGAGCATCAGTTCCTTGGAAATCATTCGGAGGCAATAGAGCCGGCGGCGTGATTGAAGAGAGCCGTGGCCTTGTGTCAAACATGGTATCGCGTGCTTGAAATACAGGCTGAGGAGGAACTGTTAGAAGAGATGCCGGGATTGCCTCGCTGGCGAAGAACCCAGCCCTCTGCAGCAAGCATACAGCAACACTGAAATCTCTCTTTTCCTCGAACTGCGCGAGGAGCGCTTGAGGCTTCTTGGGTACAGAGAAACAGATTCGATTGGTTTGCTTGTTGATGCTGATGATCTCTGCAGAGGACGGTGATTCTCCTTTTATTTCACTGAGTCGAAGGGAAACCTGGTCTATTAGCTTTCAACTCGAGCCCATTACCACCAGTCCGTACCACTTGCTGTTTTCCTTTATGAATCAAAAGAACCAAGATTCCCATCTCTGATCCGATCGGCCTTTCACCCTCGATCGTCAAAGTGAAGGCACTATGTGAGTGTGAAGAGTTATAGGCTTTGGCAGACGCTCCATCGCGGATCTCTAAGTAAACGAGTCGGCACGCGGACACAGGAGTCGGGGGACCAGCCATGATAGAATTTCAAAATTGAAGACTGCATAGGTACTTTGCAGAGTTATGAGGTAGATTTGGGTCGGATTCGGGTTTGAATTCACAGAGATAAAGTCATGCGCCCCTTGTGCCATGCAATTGGTCTTCAACATGAGGACTTGGTTTCTCCTTCCGAAGCACTTGAGCAAATGCCTTACCTAGGTAGGAGGCAAGTAGGTACTACCTGCCCCGACACGCCTGCCCATCCTTTTTGTCAACTACTTATTTAAGTAAAAATCGATAAATCCACACCAAGAATCTAAGGAATTCAACTTGAGGTAGGAGAAATTGGGGCTGCCTGCCTACCTTATTTAGCTACCTACCTAGGGAGCTTTGCACATCCCATTGTCACCAAGATCACGTGGAGATAAGCTAGCGCAATCTTACCCCCAAGACTTCGACGCGCCGCGCCAAACCAAACTATCAGCGACTGACCCATGCGATTTGAGAATCGTGGATCAAGCTGCAAGCACCCACGGTATCACTAAAACCAGCCAATTGTCGATATAGAGGTTATTGAGGCCTTTCAGACGCTGGGTGGAAGCGCCTATCCGTGGGAATCTTTCGTGACTGCACGATATTCAACACAGCTCGACGACAAGAGACCTCTCCCCCTTCTTCGCGACTGCGCATTTCGTATCCTGTTTCTATCCACCCGCGCACAATCAGTTCGCCGCTCGATCTCTCAATATGGCGCCCGTTCGCAATGAGGTGCCGCCGCACACGATAGATCGCACGCCCGAATACGAGGACTTTATGTCGCGACTCCGTGATTATCATGCCAAGCGAGGAACGACACTTGATCCAGAGCCCAAGGTCGGCGCAACGCATGTTGACTTGTTCAAGGTCTTCAATCACGTCGTGGAAAGTGGCGGTTACGACAAGATCTCGGAGGAGAAGCTTGCATGGCGACGTATGGCGTCGGAGCTGGGTATATATTCTAACAATGAAGCCTCCACTGCCTTCTCGTTGAAGGAGAAATTCTACAAAAACTTGGCTGCGTTTGAAATCAGCACAGTACATGGAAAGGAGCCTCCACCAAAGGATATTCTGGAGGACGTGACCGCTAAAGGCGCTGGCCTGTTGTCGCGCACAAGGGAGAATTTCTGGGGGAAGAAAAGAGAGAGCAATGTTGGTGCCACAGACTCAGCGGCCTCGGGAGACGATGGTACACCCGTCCGCGAGCGACCCGTGCCAGACACTGCTGCCAGTGCGCGTGCATCCAGAGGACTGCGTGAGGCACCTCCTCAGCGTGTCATCTTTCAACCGGATACTGGACCTTCACGAACAACCCGACATTCTTCTGCTCACCATGCGAGCAGTACCAACTCACCAGCTGCCAACCCTCCTCAGACCCCCTCGCATCACCCAAACATGCACATACCTCAGCAGCACCAACAACAGAATTACCAGGGAAATCGAGGTCCCTCGGTTCTTCACCATCCCACCAACTCTGAGAATACATCCAACTTGGTCACTGCCTATCAGCCGCGATTTTCTAAACCCCTAACACTGCGCGCAGTACCAACCCCGAGCAATGCGCCCACCGAGTTTCAGAAGCCACGTCAAACTCCGCGCGTTGACCCTCGTCAGCCGATGCAACCTGGCAGTGAGTATTTGTTCGTTATCATGAGCTTTTCTTCCACTAACTGTATTAGCTGGTTTCGATGGCCCTAACATCTACATGAGGTGTCTCAACGCTTTGCGATCAGATATTCCTGCTGAACAAGCCTTTGCGCTCAGTCATCTGGTGAAGATTTCGTTTGAGCGAGGTGACAAGTACAAGTTCGATTCATTCCCAGGTCTGGCCGAAGGTCTGGTTGACAAAGCCCTTGAGGTGGGACATCTGTTCTACCACGTCAACTGGACTGTATCTTGGAACCTTCCATATGACTCTAGTGACCCTAGTGCCCTCGATGGAAACTATGGAACAAAAGATATCTTGGAGCGTATCGAAAACCTGATCGAGAAGGATGTACCCGATGTTCTGCAAACTGAGTCACATGTGGACAAGATGGTGCTGATCACTGAAGCTGTCCTGACATTGCGGAACATGGTCACCTTGCCGGAAAATGCTCACAACATATCAGACTTCCCTCCCGTCAAGGATCTCATTTGTATCATTCTGAGCCTACCGCAGAAGGATTCTCTCGTGGAACTGAAGCATCTTGCCCTGGACATCGCCGAGCAGTTGACGCCGTTCATGACATTGGACTCAGACGACCCCATGTATAGGACATTGTTGGACCAGTTGACGTCTGATGACCGTGGTATTATTCTGACGTCTCTTCGGGCCCTCGGCCGCATCTCCATGAATCTCGAGGCTACCAACAAGCTAAGCAATGTTCCTGGGCAGGTGCTTCAGCGGCTTTCCAGTTGGCTTTTGCTCAACGATGATGAGCTTATCGACGCGTGTCTCGATTTCCTCTATCAGTACACTGCTGTTGTGCCCAACGTGGACACTTTGGTCCGGTCTTTGACTCCAGAAAACCTCATTGACCATCTTGCACGCCTCCTAGCCCATGGTGCTCGCAAGACACAACGCGAGTTTGTTCTTGTACCCGAGCAAAGGATTCCCGCTCGTGACCAGATTGCTCCTATGCCTGAAGATCTTCTTCAGGAGATGCTCAAGCTCGAAGAGCCAGATCGCGTTCACCGTTGGGTTCGCTGCTTCTTCGAGGAGGACAATAACTCTTTTGTGACACAGCTAGCCGCCTGGCAGGCCTACCAAAACGCATTTGTTGCACCACTCAAGGTCATCAATCAGCCTCTTATCACACCTGCCGACTTTATCCGGAACAGTACGTCTGTATATAAGGATTCAAACGCGCAGGTCCTTCGAGAGCCTGGCGATCCGCAACAAAAGTTTATCATCCACGGCATCCGCGCAAGACCAAAGCCTCTTGGCCTGGATGGTAAGGAGTACGGGCGATGCCTTTGGGCCTCCAACCCTAACAATAAGCTTGAGAAATGCGGCCACTTTTACATCCAGCCTGAAAAGCTTTGGGAGCACATAATCGTGGACCATCTAGGGGAGAAGCGAAATGAAGGGGGGCAATTCGACAACGTCGAGAAGGAATACATTTGTACCTGGGATCAGTGCTCCCGCTATCCCAAGTCCACCAAATTACGCCTTCAGGATTTCGCGAGACATGTCAACACGCACATCTCTTCAGCATTGCCCAACGACGCGCTCAGTCGAAAGCCAGAGCGTTCATGGATTATTCCGGCCAAGACTATGGCTGTGACCTTGGAGGAAACTGCAACAGCACGGGACGAGCGAAACCCAAACCTCCCGCCCCAGGCAGCTGGTATTCCACTCAGCGCTGCGCTAGTGCTGAGGAATATTGCTCGCAATGTGGTCAAGACCGAGGCCGAGGAAGAGATGGTCAAGAAACAAGAGGAAATCGGTGAAATCGGAGGCTGGAACGAGGTTCTTTTCCGCCCTCTGTTACCGCGACTGTTTGAGATCCTTGCAGAGAACAGGGCATTGGTATGTCTATCATTTATCATCATTTGCTATGAAGTTCTTGTACTGATCAACTTCACAGAGCCCTTACATTGCATCACTTCTCGATCTGGTCCGTATTGAGAATTACGATCAGGGCCGATGATGCAGTTTCGCAGGATGGCGTAATGGAAAAAGACGGGGCGTTGTCGCGACATGCTTTCAAGCAACCTCGTGTTGAGGAGGGCATTGTTCGCAGTGATTTACACAGGCTTCATGGCTTGAGTGAGACCTGGTGGGGATCAGAATGGCATGTGTTGTTTTACACGGATTACTTGTATTAATACCCTGCCCGTGGGCGTTCTGGGCTGGCTGGTTTTTGGATGAGCGGTAGATCTTTGAACTCGAAGACTAAGAACAATAACAGTATGCATTCTGCAGAATTGTATAGCATCTCTGTCGATTTGTGTGTTTGCCGCATGAACCTGTTGGGATGAATCAAGGGCGGTTACGTGTAAGTGCTGTATGTGCGATACTGGCGAGTATGCTCTCATGGCCTGATACCTTGAGTAGAGAGCCTGATACCTTGAGTAGAGACAGCGCCGGAGTATCTGACGATATAATCCAACAACCGTCACGTCCACTGGGAATTGAACTACCGGCCCGGGCATCTGGTTGGTTGCCCATCACCGCAATTCTAAACCCGGGCCGGTGCCTCTGCTGTGCATGCGGTGCATCTCAACGCCAGATCTCTGTACTCGGCTCTATCATCAGCGGCAAAACTACTCGTACGAAACATACGGGAACCGCCGTTATGCGCATGTGGGGAAAGGGAGGAAGTGAGATGCATTGTGGCTGTTCGATAACAGCCGTTCATCCTGGCCAACTTGGTAAACATAGGAAACTAGTCCAGTCCACACAATACCCTAGACTTGGGCACGCTTGTCGTGTCGTGTCGTGTCGCGATGGATGATGATAAGGAATGGAAGGGCCGTGCTTCTGCGAGGATTCTGGAACTCGCCCGAAATGCATGCATAGGTATGCACACCCGGTGCCCCCCTTGTTCCCTTGACAGCTCCCCACCACACGATACTGTCTGTACTGTAGCTCCAAGGGCATGGCAGGGCTGCAGACGAGGTATTGCGTGCCTGGTTGTGAGATAGGCCTCAACATGTCAGTGAACCTTGCACAGTTCCGTCATTTGGTTTGACAGGAGGCTTTGTTTTCGATAGTGCTTATACTACGTGGTATATCATATCGTGGGCTTGTTGTCAGACTGTTTACACAAAGAACGTCACTTGACATTGTAGATCCAGGTGGTGCACAGTATTCCACCGACACTGTTCACAAGATGCCAATGCCCTGTTGAAGGTGTGCCTCGATTCTCTTACCCTTGAGCTCGCTTGTGCTTGTCCCAGAAAATTGGCCCCATGAGATATTGATCAGATCAGTTGTAATAAACGAACAAGATCATGTGGGTCACCCAAGGAGCTCCAAGTCCGCCTTGCCCACGCAAGAATATCTGTCATACAGAATCAGCGATGTAGCAGCCTCTTAGGAGTCCGAACAGTCGAATATCGTCTGATGTCTTATTTTTGCTTTGTCGTCCGAACAGGTACAAGCGGAGTCATTTGATGTATACACCGTCTTTTGGTGTTTACCCCCTAAAAGTCATCATCATGATGGAAATTTGGCTTGGACAAAGTCACAAATGATGATCGCCATGCTCGTCAACAAAGCGTAGCAAGTTTCATCTAGTCATTTTTGTGACTAGAGTTTGGTAAATGAAAGAGCCAACCCCCACTGATACAACTAAGCTATCTTTGTCATTGTTTCCTATCATTCAGACCACGAACTGAGAAGGTGAGAGAACATTCTCGGTCAGGGTGGTATGGACGAAGAATGGGGGGCGCCAATGGGTGGATTAGTGTTAAGGTTGTCTTGACCATCTAGGTGTAGCCTGATCTATCCAAGGAGGTGGGATGACACACCGAGAGGTGAGTCTGAGCACTATTATTCATGCCTGTGAGTAGGGTTTGAGGATTGCAGGGGGTAGAAGTGATGTTTGTGAGTTTATGGTTCTGACACAACAAGGAACCTCAAGGCCAGAATGAAGTTTCATTACAAGACGACGCCGAAATAGTATTTACATGCTATGTCTCGTAGCTGTCATCTCCCTCACCTGGAACGGTTTCGGTGAGGAAGTAAGTACTGACTCGACCCAAGACGTGGATGGTGTTGGATGGACCAGGATCATCATCAGCATCATTACGATTGCGGCCGTGTTACCCGGAATTGAGAGTTGAAACCTTCCGTGGTGTCCAAGGGACGCGCAACATCAGATGTCAGTATGTGCGTGCGTGGGATCGGGTCTGGAAACTGTAGCTGTAGCACATTGCAGTACATTAATGATTCAAGCACTTGCAGGCTGCAGTAAGTATTTTGGTGAGGTGGATAGCGGTGTACTAAGTCAGAAGGTGGAGGAAAAGAATTTGTCTGCCTGGAAAAGATGGGAACAAAGCCCGTCGTTAGATGCTGCCGCCTTCTCATTGGTGACCGTCTGACTACCTACTGCAAGCCCCCAGCGGATGAGGTGCCAGTTTAGCTCAGAGGCCAGCCATCATCGACAAGTTAGTGAATGCTGCTGTCTGGATTGTCTTTGGTGTTGAGGCAACGTGCGCGTCTGTGCTCAAATTGTTTGCCGGTGGCCGGACAGCCGCGAGCCAAGTGGGCAGCAATCTAGAACCTAGAAATAGGCGGGCAAAGGCCAAGACATTCCCCGGAACGCTCGGACTGCATGAGGCCTTTGCATCAACTTTGTTTGTTTTGAGGGAGGGGGTCCTTTCTTGCCCAAGTTATCCAACAAAAGAGTGAGCTGGAGACTTCACATCACATCACATCACCACCTCATCATGTAAGCGCCCGCTGTGGATGAGGTTGAGAGGTCCGAGAGGGAGAAAGAAAGGTGGGGTCCCAGGAATAGGTACCTACTATACCTACCGAGAAGATGCTAGCGGAGCCCACTCCAGCCAGAGCTACCCCTGCAACGTCCCGAAGAGCCCCTAGAGGCTAGGAGTTGGCTCCCCGCGACCCGCCATAGCTCCCCACGGCTGCCCGTGGGATCTGGGTTTCTAATTGAACTTCTCTCCACTTGGTGCATCAAATCCCTGGGTGCCCCATATGCTTGTTTCCCGCTCTCAACCTCATTCATCATGGGCATTGGATGTACAGTAATGCAATTATCGATGACGGGTGTGCAAAGTGTCTGTTGCGTACCACCGTCTGCGTCAATGGCTGGCTGTTTGTCCGAGATTAGCGTTGGACAGAGAGGGACACGCAATGATGTCGTGTCGTGTCGTATTGTGCCTGTGCCTGTGTCTCCAAGGAAAAGACGTGAGTGAATGTGAGACGTAATAGAAGGGTGAGAAAAGAGGCTGCCTCTAGACCGTCACCTCAGAATTAGAGCTGCATATGCATGCTCCGATGTGGGCATTGAGGAGCAGCGGAGAACCCCACGTTGTTATCAAAGCTATAAAAGAAAAGTCAGTCGGAGGGTTATGAGAGAAGAAACCCGGACCGGCTGTACAATAGCAGGTTTATCAATTGATTGAGAGCAGAGTATAGCAGTGCCTTGTTTGACTGATGATACGATTGTCAATTGGGAACTTTTAAATATTAGGTAGGAGGTGCTTTATGTAACCCACCTCTGCGCAATACTTTCAAGACGAGGCAAGAGGAAACAGCACCATCTCACCTCAACTACCTTGGTAGTTAAGCCTCCTTTCCCTACCTAGTACCTACTATGTAAAACACCATAAGTTTTTCTCACAAGCCGCATAAGTGAGTACTAATAAGGTAGCCCATATTTAAATACCTACCTGTTCAAAACAAAGACTACCTATTTGAGTCTCAGGCCATGTAATCAATCCTCCCCCACATTGTCCTGCTTCTGCGTGCCTGAATGCGCCTCTGCAATGGTCTAATCCAAGTCTAGTCTTTGATCAATCTCTTGATCTTGACAGGTCGGAACAGAAAATGCAATGACCCTGTCTGTGGCCCTGGCAATCGATCTTGTGACCATCACAAATCTCCCATCCCGTCTCACATTTGAAAGGAAACCCCGGCTGATGCGACATCGGTGCCCCGGTCCCTCGATGATGTGAGGCGAGGGTGAGGGTGAGGCGAGTCCAGTTTGTGCTACCCCCTTTCTTAGACCCGAACTAATACACACTTCTAATTCAGGAACTGTACCAATGTACCTCGATACCTTTCGTACAGATCTGACCTCACCGTCTTACACCGAAGTCGGTGAAGAACCGTTCTCCCTTGCTTGGGCGTCAGGAAGCGTGCCGGTGGTTGCTCCACCTACGTGTGTATTGTGTATTCTGTACTCCGTATTGTAGCTACTGCCATAAGATAGGATGTCGTGGAATCTATATAAATCCATTGCCGGTCGGAACTAGTTCCTCCATAACCTTTCATCACACACACGCATTTTCTACGACTTTGCATAGAGATTCTTTTCTCGCTTCGAACAAAAGTTCATCTGACGCAGTATGTTGTCCCCAACAAACTACTCATTCTTATTCTTATTGCCTTGAACACGTAACAAACCTTGCCAACCACTTGGGTTTTTCTTCTGTGGCCAAATTCAGTGATAACGGCGACTAATAACAAGTTAACTATAGATCTTCATCGACTCCTTTCTTCTCCGCACCACCTTGGAGAGATAACATAACTTTCTGCTGCACCATACATAGCACAGGTAGCATTTGCCACCAAGCTGAGCTTGCCTCCAGTCCCGGATCCGAAGATCAGACATCTATCTATCTCAGATCAGCTCTAGTTACTGAATTGCCGTTCTGGAGTCGCTATTGAAGAGCCCCGAAAATAGTACCGGTCCTCCCGCAGTCACCTAAACTTGGAATCAGCGAAACGTACCTTTCCTGAACAAAGAGCACTGCACTGCACTGCCATACACTGCCCAAAGGCCCATCCCGGATTTACCTGACTACGGAGTTTTCCTGCCGCGAGATCTGCACTTCACATACCTACCTAGCTATTCTATCTCTGCCTGCACTCTTACTCCCGGTTCCACTGTTCCCTCAATCCAGGCGCCCCCCACCCTCCTTCAACAAGCACTAGAAGCCCCCAGAGCCGCCAAACGAGAGCAGATCCCTTGATTCTAGCCTTAGCTGAAGTCATCTGCACCGTCCGTACCTTATCGCTTACAGACCAAGGACCTTGCAACACCACACCACACCCATTCGTTCGCCCTCCTCACGGACATACCGCCACACTAACTAAATTCTGCACCTACCTACCTAGTCTACCGTACCTTTCTACCTGGCAAGCAAAGTAAAAGCTTTTCAGTTTCTGCGACAAGAAAAAAAAAGTTTCGTGCCCAGGTCTAGAGCTTTCTCTGCGTTGCTCTCACTGCCTGCACCCCCTGCGCCTCTACAACACAACATACTTCACACTCTATCTGTGATTTACTTTCGGACCCACAGCCATTCGACTATATATCGAGAGGATCCTTTCATCTATCCAACTCTTCTTTTGCAATCTTCATCTTCCACTCTATACCCTCTCTCGCTCGAGCAGCACTTGTGTCTGGACCAAAGACCAAGCAAGACCTTGTAATATATAATCACTTCTTCTCACTCCATCACTCCCGTTTTTTATATACCCATATCCTCCCTATTCTCAACCACCAACCTCGACAACCTTCACAATGGCCTTTTGCTCCATTTCTAGAAACATCCTCCGTGCCACTCGGGCCCCTGCCGTTGCCATCCCCAAGAACTTGCGATGCTTCACGGCCACACCTGTGCAACGTGTCATTGACACCAACTTGAAGAAGAACGTTGTCCGGGAGAAGGAGGTTCCTGTCACAGTCTACGGTGCTGGCCAAGGCACTGGTGACAAGCACACAGTCAACGTCCCCGAGGCAGCTGCTCGAGTTCCCAGCGAGCCTCCTGCTCCTTCTCACGAGAACGACATCGTTCAGCCGCTCACCCGCAAGACCTTTGAGCAGCTCCCCCACACCATGCGCAGCATGAGTGTCTATGGCAAGACCATCATCCTCACCGGCGCTGCCCGTGGTCTCGGAAACCATATGGCTCGTGCTTGCGCTGAGGCCGGTGCCAAGAACATTGTTCTCTTTGACGCCAACCAGGAGCTCGGTGATGAAGCCGCAGCTGAGCTTCACGACAAGACTGGACTCCCTGTCTCCTTCTTCAAGGTCGACGTTCGTGACGGTGCTGCCATCAACGCTGCCGTCGACGAGGTTGTCGAGCGCTATGGTGCTCCTGATGTTCTCATCAACTCCGCCGGCATCGCCGACTCCAACATCAAGGCTGAGACTTACGACCCTGCCATGTTCCGTCGCCTCATCGACATCAACCTTACCGGCTCTTTCCTCATGTCTCAGGCCGTTGGCCGTGCCATGATGTCCGCTGGAAAGCCTGGCAGCATCATTCTCGTCGCCTCCATGTCTGGCTCCATCGTCAACTTCCCCCAGGAGCAGAGCTGCTACAACGCCTCCAAGGCGGGTGTCATTCAACTCGGAAAGTCCCTTGCAGCTGAGTGGGCCAAGTACGACATCCGGGTCAACTGTATCTCTCCCGGTTACATGGACACCGCGCTCAACCGAGTTCCTGCGCTTGACGCCCAGAAGAAGATTTGGAAGTCCCTGACACCCCAAAACCGACTGGGTAACGTTGACGAGCTCAACGGCCTTTGCATCTACCTCGCCTCGGACTCTTCCAAGTTCATGACTGGCTCCAACTGCATCATCGACGGTGGCTACACATGCTACTAAGCGAGCGGCGCCCTATTTTTGACGACGTTTAGCGAAGAATGGTTCCTACGAATGAATGGCTGGCTTGGGGAGGCCCTGAAAGAGGATTTGATTTTCTTTGTTTGGAGTTCCGGAAACAATTGGTGACCTATTTTTTGAGCAAGGACCAAGGACAAAAAAAGAGACGTATGATGATAAAACTAGATCAGCTCTGGATAGTATAGAGCAGGATGAATCTGCCGTATTAGACGCGGAGCGAGGCGATCCAGACAGAGGATCTAATTAATAGCCACTGGAATATAGTGAAACCAATCAAAAAAGAACCAACCACTTATCTTGTCTTCTCTGGTGATTGTACCTAGAAACGAACATCCTCGTCGTCGCTTGATTAGACTTTCGGCTGTGGAACAAGGTTAATAATGGGTATCGTGCGCTAACAACCGACGTTTCTTGTCCCTTGCGTCTACAAGAGTCTGCGCAGATCTTGACTTTTGACTAACTACGAATGCCAAACCACGTGCAGTCTGGTCCAAGTCCGTAATCCACCAATGCACGTCAACATTGGTCAATCAATCATCGCATGTTTCCGAGCAGCCAATCACGATGGCACTTGCATGTTGAAAACGGCAATCCAGCTTTGAGCCAATAATTTGGGTCTAGGTTATTCTCACCGCTCTATTTTCGCAGCTTTCGAGACGATCAAAACCGGGCCAAAGGGCCCGGCCAGCCTTTCTATTTTCCCGTTCGCCAACGAAACTGGCGGTGGAGAATATGGGCCGATACTAACATGAAAGAAGAGAATAGGAGGCATGAGGTCATGCTGGGGAGTCTCTGAATCAAGGGATACGGGAGAGACATTTCTCCAAAATGTCTCATGAGGATGTAGGAACCAAGGCAAATATGTCTTCTGTACCATAGTGAGAAATACTATCTGGCCAAGTAGAGAGCTGGACCTTTCGATAAATAACGACTCATGCGAAACGACACTACAAATTCAACGAACCAAGTCCCTCCACGTTCCAAGGATCTCGTGCAAGACACACACACCTACTTACATGCCCAAAGAGGACCCCGAGGTGCCACCGGCAGACCGCATTGTCTTCCGGCTCATGATGGAGGGGGGCTTTTCGGAGGTGAGCACGGTCAACTCATGCAACGACTCGGGACGATTAAAGCCTCTCAATCATCTGCTGTCTATAACTTCTCTTCCTATTCTTCCTTTCTCCTTATAAAAGACCCAAACACATACTCGCTCATGATATCTTCTTCAGAGTCTACTCAACATTCCAATATCAAGTTCAGGCTCAGATAACTAGCTCGTCCTTTATATCACCACCTCAAGAAAGGCCTCGGCATCAATTCCAAGCATGCAACTACTCTGCACTCCCTCCATCTCGCTGGTCCGCGCCGCTCGGTCCTTGCGCAACCGACTCATCAAGAAAACCCTCCTCCCAGCCCGCGCTGCAGCCGCCTCCGTACGCAACTCAATACACTTCTCCTCACCATTCTCGTCATACTCCCACGATAAGCTCAAACACCAAGCTCGACCGGCCGCCCTTGGCACTGTTGCTGTGCTTGGCAACGGACTACCCACGGGCATGGAAGGCCACGCCGCTGTCAGAGAGGGCGAAGGTTGCTCGAGGGTCCGGAAGCACATCAGCCCTTTCTATCAACAATGGGAGCAAGGCAGCCTCATGTTTCAGAAGAGCAAGTTCTTGTAGGATGGGAAACATCGAAGAAACAGAGTATAGTCGCCACAGGCTGGTCTAGTGATTTTGTTGTTTTGCCTTGCCTTGTCGTCTTTGCGTCAGAGTGTTTGGTTAGTATTGGCTTCGAGCATTAGGTTTGTTAAGACATAGTCATTCTGAGTGACTGACACTGAATACTAAGAACTCCATTTCGTATCATCACCACAAACACGTCCCGAAAAGCCAAGGTACTAATGTAAGGAAGCAAAACTATTTTTTTATGATTCAAAGCTGGTGAGGAGACATGGCCAGGTCTAGTATCGTGACAGACCCAGCCTCGAGTGCGAACTCGATGTGCAAGAACAATTCGTATGCAGGGGTATATCCAGCGTGTCATATCTATGTGCTGCGAGGCGTCATCTTGGTGTCCGCCTGCTGGCACCTTTTGGGTTTGGTTTTTCTTTTCTTGCCATGTGTCGAACTCGCGACCTCATGGGCATAACATAATCCGAGCCACCCCTCGACGCGGCATCGTATCAATTCCAACTTCAAGATGCAAGGCCTGCTATGACAGTTGAATAATTTGTGGAAGAAAATGGTCATTAGATAGTTGGGTATGCAGAATCGTGACCCAAGGACGGATTGTGCCCGTGGGACGTCGTCAATCGAGACCACTGTATCGACTTGAAGATACATCGATCATAGTCTGAGAAACGCCGGCAACAGTCGGCGAAGTCTCTCTTTTCTCACTGGGGGATCTGCAGGAGGAACTCTTCTCCCGGGGTTTACCTACTGCCCCTTGCGAGCCTTTTCTTGCGCCCTCTGTTCTCGAGCGGCTCGCACCAATGGCGATAGTTGAACTAGATCAACACACTGCTTCATGAATTCATGCTATAAAAAAAAAGGTCAGTGGAATCGTTTAACAGGGAACATTGGGGACTTACCCTCAGCAAATCATGAGCACTGGCTCGCTTCTCCGGATCCACCTTGAGTGCAAAGTATAGGAAGTCCTTGAACACAGGAGAAAGATCCTGCTCATTCTTAATGTGAGGAGTTCCATTGGTTGCAATCAACCAAAGGGCACGCAAGGGAGACTCCGTCAGGTATGGTGGCTCGCCTTCTATCATTTCGATAGCCATGATACCCAGAGACCAAATGTCAACCTTGCGCCCGTACTCTTTCCTAGTAACGACTTCGGGCGCCATCCAGTAGGGTGTACCCACCATGGTTGTTCGCTTGTTCTGGGCCTCGTTGATGGTCGCACAGAATCCAAAATCGGCTGCTGCGGTTAGTTGTGCCTTGCACCGCCACTGGAACACTTGTCACTCACTCAGCTTGATCTTGCCCTCCAGGGATAGCAAGATGTTGTCCGACTTGATATCTCGGTGAATGACTCCCTTAGAATGCAGATGCTGCAGACCAAGAAGGGTCTCGCGACACACAGAAGCGATCTGCCCCTCGGACATGATATTGAAGGTGACAACATCCGTAAGGCTGCCTCCCTCCATAAACTCCATGACGACCCACAGCTCGCCACCACACAGATAGCTGTCGATAAAGTTGACGATGTTGGGATGTGAACTATCCTTCATGACAAGAATCTCGTTGATAATCAGGTCCTTCTTAGGTTGCTGTTCGAGATTCATCTGCTTGATAGCCACCAATCTGTTCGTGCCACGCTCGTGACCAGTGAAAACACCTCCAGATGCACCCTGGCCGATCTTGTTGAATCCTCGGTATATGTCTCGAGGGTCGCCTTCACTACAGATGCGCTTAAGGGCGGCAACGATATCAAGACCTGCGCTCTGACGAGCCCGGTGTCGTGGCCTAGCACCAGGCACAGCTGCTCCAGGAGCCTGCTGACGAGGAGCGTTGTGTATACCGTTAGACTCGGGGGCACGGCCGTATCCAGGGACTGCTTGCATGTTCGGGTTCTGGGGATGAGGAGTTCGTTTACTAGGAACACGGCCGATGCCACCAGACATGGCAGCTTGGGCCTGGGCCATGGCTTGCTCTTGCTGCTGCTGCATGAGTTGTTGTTGATAAGCGGCGGCTTGGGCCTGGGCGAGCTGTGGGTTGGGTTGCGGTGCAGTTGGGGCGTATGTAGGTCCAGTGACGCGGGAATTGGATCTCGATCGGTGCTCTTCGGGGAGCATAGGGCCAGCATCCTTTGACGTGCCGTAGGATTCGTCGCCGGACTGGGACATACCGATGCCTGAGTCCTTGGTCGAGTATGCGCCTTGAGGTATATGTCGATTGCTCATGCTGACGGGCGGTTTCGGGGCTGGGCGGCTGGGCATCAGGTCCTTACCAACCTGGCCTCGGGGAACAGGCGGTGGTGCTCGGGGATTCTCAAAACTTCCTTCATGATTGACAGTTGGAAACCTGGGGTTCGTAGGTGAAATATTGTTCGGTGACATACCCATATAGTTTGACGGGTACATGCCCGGTGATGCTGCAGTTGCCGGAGAGGTGGCATACTGACCAGCATGATGAAATTTCTCTAGGACCTGATCCTCTGGGGGCCTCTCCGTGGTCTCTTTGTAGAACTGCAAGATATCAACCATAGTTTGCGGGTTTTCTCGCCTTTCCTTTTCAGGAATTCCGCTTTCGTTGATAAGCCGCTGCCATTCTTTTGGCAGACCCTACAGTCTGTTAACGAGTATAAGAACAAAGAGACGGGGGAACTGACTGTGAACTGGCCTGTGGAACTATCATAGCCGACATGAGTAACGTGGACGGGATTCTCAGGTGCAGAGATAACGGGCTTCTTGGGCGATCCTACCAAACTGTTCATGAAACCGGAAAATCCTGACTTCTTTCGTAGAACAGCAGGCTTGAGGTCCCTGCCATCGTCGGAATATCTCTTGGGGTTGACCGAAGGCCCATCAGTTGGAGCCCTTGGGCCTAGGTTCTTCTCGTTCAAAGACGAATCCATCGCGGAGAAGCTGGTCGAAGTTCGTAGGGAAGGGCTAGCAAGTCTAGAGTCGGTGGGCGCCTTGACGATTTGGGGCGGGAATTGACGAGGGGCAGCAGCAGCCTTGGGACTAGGAATCTTTATGGATTCGATACGGTTCAGAATAGCAGCGCCGTCAAAAGGAGCGCCGATTAGGTCGTCAGGCACCGCTGTCTTACTGAGAGGGCGGAGGTGAGAATCGGAGAGACGGTCGGGATAACGGGGGACAGGCGCCCAGTGATTAGCGGGGGTGAAGTCGCCCTGGGGTGAGATGGGCGATGGGACAGGTCTCAGGGTGTTACTGTTGGCGGATAATTGAGGATGAGATCGATCAGAGTCTTGCCAGTCGGACACGGTCGCGGGGTTTGAACGAGCTGGGGGAGCGCTGGGGGCTCTTCTCAGACTCTGGGAACTGCGTTTGCTCTCGAGGGACTGGGCGTCGAAGGCACCACCATCGAAGCCAGAGGAGGAGCGAGCGTAGGCGTAAGTGGGAGGTTTCTTGATGAGCTTGCGACGATGTGAAGTTGCGGTATGAGCAGACGCAGACGACGCAGAGGTATATCCGGGGCCGTCCATGATCCAGCGGCAAGCAGGAAGCAGCCTGTCAACTGAGGGCAGTTGGGTTGGGGGGGCCCTTTGGGGCTAAAAAAAGGCCTTAGAGGGGACGGCGGGCTGCTGCTGTTAGGTACGGGATTTTTTTTGGGATGGGCCGAGCGAGCAGGTGGAGGAGACTGACTAGACAGAAACAGAACAGGTATCAAGTCACAGGGTGTGTATGCAAGGAAAATGAGAAGGGAAGGGGAATCAGAAGAGATGTGCAGTGCAGTGCCGTACAAGTCTGGCTCACCCAAGAGATAGATAGATAGATAGATAGGCCCTTAGGCTTTCACAATCAAGCAAGACCAGAGGGGACAAACGAAGCCAAACAATAGGAGGAGTTTGACGGGGGACTGGGGATTGGATGCACAACGCAGTGCAACGCGGGGGGTATTGATATTGTTGTGGTGTGTTGTTTGGCCCGGGTGGCGATGCTAAATTGGTGATGGCGGTCCTGCAAGTGGAATCAAAGTACTTGCTTTGCCTTGCCTCGTCTGTTTCGTGTTGCCTTTGCTTCTGCGTTTGCTCTGCTGGGAATCCTGCCCGGTGACTTCATAAGAGGAAAAAAGGGTAAGCTGCTGTTCGGGGGGATAACAGGATAAGTGGGTTGGGGAGATCAAGTTTTGGAAGACAAGTACATAAGAGAGAGAGGAAGCATGAGAACAGGAAGACAGCCTACCTAGGTACATAAGGTACAATTATACACGCACTGTGTCGTATTCCTCAAATCAAGGGGAACTGAGCTACAAGAAGGGTGAGTGAGATGACCTGGAATGCGGGAGGTGGATTGGGTTGTGGGATAAGATATTACACTGTAGCATGGAGGCCCTTGAATTTAAGAATTGTGATACAAACGGCCTATGGGGCAGCCTCGTAGTGCAGTGCAGAGCTACGCATGGCACGGGCTGTGAGTGTTTCCGGGCTCCTCTACCGTGATGCTGACGGTATTATCAGGAGTCCTGCGGGGGTGACACGGTTGCAGAGTCTTGCTGAGAATGGATCTCTACGATGATGAATTGTTCAAACGACTGGAATTGGGGGTCTTGATTAGCGAGGTTGTTTAGAAACAAGACATCAAGAGGCCCATGCTTCAAAATGAAGGGCCCTTCAATGCCCGGGCACGATCAGAGAATGCTTGCCAAGGTAGCAGACAGCTGTGAACATTTGCCTGATAAGGCTTTCTATTCAATCCGATCCCAAAAGCTTCCTACCAGTGATCCAGTGTCCTCCGTACGTTGTTGATACAGACGTATTGACTCTAATTGGGTTTCTGATAGGCAAGGAACCGAAGAAATGGCTTGGACCCTGGACCCCAGCATATTGGGATAAGGTACATGCGATCAGCGGGGCAGACAACTCATGCAAAGGTACCTTGGCATTTGGCTGGCGCTGATACCCAACCCAACTCCCGTTAACTTCTGTCCCTTTTCCAAGCTCATCCAACGTCCCCCACTGTCGTTGCAACGCCATCTCTTGTCCCTCGGGCCGTTGGCGCGACTCGACAGTGTGAAAGCATCTTGCGAGCACTTGGTGGTTGGACCAACGGCATGGTTGGAGGATCACGGATGGTATCACTGCATCTTTTTTTCCCCCTGAGCGCCTCGCAAAGAACGTTGTGCTCAAATGGATGCTTCACAGGATGACGACGCGGGGTGAATGGCGTATGGACCGTAAGTGGCTGATGCCACCTTAATTTTGTCGTTTGCACTGGATGGCGAGCTTTGATCCTAGTAAATGGTGGCTGCAGAAGGTGAGGATATCTGAGAATCAATGAATAGACGGGCAATAGTGTGGGACGGATGTTGGTTACAGACTTAACCCAGCCGTTTCCAATCGAATCAGTCGCCCATTGTTAACAAACAGCCCTTTCAATGAATGCAATCGCATATGATTGCTGCGCTCTACTGCTGGTGGCCGCTTATTAGCCTCTACCTACTGTTAATCACTCGTGCGGTTCGCTCTGCTCCGTACCCGATGCACATACTCGCACTAGAAAACTTATATGAATCACATCTTCAGGTTTTGTGACTTGGATAACTAACGTCAGTCTCGGGCGCATTGTGTCACCCCAATGACTCGTTAAACTGCGCATGTTATTAGACCACAATCATGGCCAAGCGCTTAACAAACCTTGTTATCGCAAAAAATCAATCGATCTGTATGTATCTTGCTCATCAAGCACTTCAATAATATTTGTATCAGACAACTCCCAGCCAGATACATATATACAGCTGTATCCACGCTGCCATCCCTCCCCTGATGTCTGCCTGCTGACCAGTAGCATATTGAACGTTCCTGTCGCAGGTTCATCACTATCAAGTGTGAGTGGAATCGAATGCATCTTGATTCTTGACTGAGTGGAGTTTGTTCTCAAAGCCGGGCGGGAAGATTCAGGAGAAGCTAGAGATCAAAGTTTGGGCAAACTAGCCAGTCCTTGGCCAATCTCAAGCAACTGTCTCCCCCAAGTTGAGACTAGCACAGGCACAAGCTCGACTTCAAGCTCAACTGCCCCGTCCTCGTGGGTCAGAACGCTCGTGGCTGGTGGAGATTGCCGACGATTTTGCAGGTCTTAATGGGAGTCAAGCATCGGTGATTTACCATGGCCGTGGCTGGGCAGTGTTGGCTCTGATGCAGTCTCTGTGAACTGCTGTTCTCGTTCGTATGCTCCGAGTCGACATAATGATATGTCTAACATCTATTGCTGGAGGTGATTCATCATCTGAAGCTGAAGAAATTTTTGGGTGCGGGGCATCAGCAAGGCACCGCAATATTGCGCCCAGTATTAATTCAGTAGGCGTTGCAGCTTGGTCATGATGGGGCACATAATGAACTTGTCTCCTCATCGGCCATTCATCATGCTGGGTTCTTGCATCCAATGCTTGCAGCTGCTGGGTTGCTTCCTTGAGTGCTCGCACGGCGTCTCCCTCATTCCGTAAGGGACCACGATCTGGTGATTGGGTTAGCCTCCTCTGCCAGCATCTGTATTAACTATGGAACTTACCTTCTTAACTTTTGCTGTGGCACTCAGGGAAGCAAACAACTTTCGGCCTTGATCAAAGACATGTCAAATCAAGGGCGAAATCAGCAGAGCTGCTTACTATGCTTCTAATAATATTCTGGTAGTTTCCTCCTACACCCTCGAAGGAGCGCCAAGATATGCAAGTTCTGAGAGGACTTCAAGTTCCACCACCCATTCTTGTCTCCCCCGGGATTGGAGCAAGACAACGGCTACTGTCATTAGCTTGATAAGTTACCCCTAGTAGTGACCAGTTGTTTTAACCCGAGACAAGGAGGACGAGCCGCAGGTAGCTGGTTTTCAAGGCACAACTTTGGGGGCGGTTAGCAACGTTTCAAAGTTCATTCAATTCTTGCCATTCAACTACCGCCCAACTCATCTCAATGATAAACGGAACGCAGTAGGCTTTGATGTTATAGAAGATGCAGATAATTATAAATAAAAGTAATATGGGAACCTGGATCCTCAATTGATCTGCATTCTCGTTGGCTGAAGCCATTGCAGAGGCAATTCCTCCAATGCCAGGGGCCTACCTTGTAACAAGTTGGGATTGTTCATGTTCTCGACGATCCGGGCCAGTTACCTATCATCCGCTCCACGACAGGATACCCTTAACTGGCAATCGCCCTAAATTTTGTACAACTCATACGACCAGCACCGGTTGGAATAATGCCTGTCTGTATTAAGTTAAGTCCCGGGACAGCGCATAGCTCGTTCGTCGATACGAACAGCTACTGACTTCTCTTGTCTTGCCATCACATACGTGTCTGCCCATATATGAACTGATCGCCTCGTCAAGATGTAAATTGTAACTAGTAGCCGGGTCCATGCCAAAGTGGCCTGCAGATTTAAGTTCCGTTGGACATTACTTCATGTTCACATGACATTATTCTCTTCTCTGGTCGCAGTCGACCAGAGTTGGCGAGATATGAGTCATGGCATTGGCTCTAATTCAAGTTCACGGACAGTTGCAAACACTGTTGGGTAACCTGTACGGTCAGTTATGAATCCATGACAATATATCTCAATATTCTCCAGACCAATTCAGCTGCCACATCACTATACCGTGTGATGCGATGTTGTAATCCCTGTTGGTTGCTTGAACCGAGGCCACAGCACTATGCCTCAAGAGGACGGAGTGTGCCATCTCCAGTCAGTACCTGCAGTAGTTGCCAATACACCCGGAGAAACGCTGTATCAACCTGCAGCAAGCTTGGTAGCATTTGACGTGATGGTTCACTTGATATAATTCATCTACTGTGTGGGTGGACGTGATACAATCTTTGAACGGCGTGGCGCATTGCAACAGTGTAAATGTCTCAACATGGTTTGAAAAGGTTTCCTGGTTGGTGAATCGTAAGCTCACCAGAAAATGAGCAGCATGTTGACTCGGACGTACGTTAATAAGATCAGCTCTTATGGTTATATTTCCCAGGTTCAGAGAGCGCCGTGTCATAGTGGGATTGAAGTGCCGTTGATGGGCAGGTAGAATGTAATTCCTTTTCTCCAAGAGCTTCTTCAGCTACCGGGAGCCGCCTCAATACGTCTGAGTTATATTGGCAACGTGCACATGTAGTTTTGTACTCGTCGTCGTTTGATCCAGATGCTCTCTCCCTGGATATACAAACACACGTGAACAAGGCTCGACACAAAGGTATAGAAGTATTGCAGGTAGGAAACCTCATGCCAAGTATTGTGGCAGCTGACTTGGTGAAAAAGTCTCATGAACCCACGGGTATTTAGAGGAGATAGAGGCTTCTATTTGAGATCTGAGTCTGAGGTGTCTGTATGGCTGCATTCAAAAAAGAGTATTTATATTCATCCTCCATTGAGATGGTGGCTTTGATAGTGTATGTCTATTGGACAAGGTCGATGAATAACACATCTCAAAGTTTCAATATACAGGCGTCAATGAGGCTTGAGGGCCATAAACCTGACAGGAAAACTTACACAAAACTCTCACAATTGTTTCAATCTCTGGTTGACAAAAGGGTTGAAGACATCACCACACCTTAGAATGAACAACAACCCCGCTTTCCCCTTTAAAACCTCGCCTTCTCAAAAAGGACTGGTGCCCGCTGCCTCGGACAAGCTTCGCGTAAATTCTAGGTGTATCCGTGAGCATAATCCCTGCACCAAGGAAAGGTGGCCTACTGTACTTCGTGGGGAGAGGTCGCGGTCTGGAGAAACTTCCACCTCACCCTCTACTTTGTCCATGACATTTCATCCCCCAAACCTCAATCATCTTCTTTGAGTCCGTCGTATTTTCGGTCTACGGTCTCTAGCACAGCTCTGGTTCTCCCTTCTGGTTACCGGTTTCCATCGTCTGCTGTCTCTTGCACAATGTTCTAGAGACAAGACTCGCTAATACATCTGATCATCCCTCCTCTATCGAACCTCACAATTTTTCAATACCTTTATTTGGCCGCAAGCTTCATTGCTCTCGTAGCCAATTGAACTCGGTGAGTATTTACTACCTAATGCTCTTGCATAACACCCCCAATTCGATTTGCATTGACCCCTTTCTGACGCCCAATATCAGCTCATCTGCCACCAACACCGACTCTAGCTAGCTACACCGTTCGAAACAACAAACCACGCTTACAATGGCTTCCGAAGCTCCCGCCAACGAGCTCTCCGCTGCTCAGAAGCTCATGCAGAAGCACGCAGAGGCTCCCCATCATGTCACCGTCGAGGATGCACCTGATGAGGACCTTCCCATCCGTTCTCCCCCCGAGGCCTCTAGCTCCGCCGAAGCTCATGCTCCAGCTCCCAAGGCAGCTCCCAAGGCGACCGCTTCCAAGACTCTCGACACTCAGTCGCATGAGTTGTTCCCTGAGCTCGGTGGTACCAAGGGTAAGGCTGCCAATGTGGCGCCCATCTGGGGAGCTAAGACTGCGAACGGCGCCGCCCCCAACGGTGGCTCTCGTTCGTCGACTCCCGTCTCTGGTGCTACTACCCCTAACAAGCCATCTATGTTCATTCCTGGCCGCAATGTCGAGACTATCACCCTGGATCCCCAGTTCATCATGTCTCGTAGCCAGCTAAAGAGGCCCATCCCTGATATCATCAAGGATCTTAACCGCAAGTCTCGTGCCACCCTCTCGATGGTCACCACCTCCAACGGCCGCTACAAGTTTGATGCTACTGGTCCTCAGGATGTCGCTCAACAGGCGATCAAGGATCTGGTCGGCCAGATTGGTACTCGAGTAAGTTTTCACGTCTCCAATTCGCGAGCTAAACTAATACTTGCTAGACTACCATCCAAGTTCCTATTCCCCAGTCAGCCCGCGCCCACATCATTGGCAAGGGAGGATCCACGATCAAGGCTATCCAGGAGAAGTCAGGTGCCAAGATCCAGCTCCCCAAAGTCGACGAAAGCAACCCTATCGATGAGGAGGATGACGATGCTACCATTGAGGTGACTGTCGAGGGTAATGCCATCTCTGCCGCTGCTGGTCGGGATGCGATCCTCAAGATTGCTAATGAACGGTCTGCCAATGTCCAGACTAAGGTTCGGGGCATTCCTGCTGCCTTCTATCCCTTTATTGCTGGTCAAGATAATGCATTTGCTCAAGCTCTTGAACAAGACAGTGGTGTGCAGGTTCGCATCCCTCCCCTGCAGGCATTCTCTACAGGGCCAGCTGCTGTTATTGCCAACCCTGGTGAGCGACCTATCTTCGCCCCCGCTGGCAACGACGATAGCCACATCCAGCTTGCTGGTGACCGAGCTGCAGTGCAAAAGGCCCGCGCCGAGATTGAGCGCCGAGTTGCCCAGCTCCATAGGGAACTTGCTGCCGAGCAGCTGTCTATCCAGCGTGGCCGCCACCAATTCATCGTGGGCGACCGAGGTGTTCCTGTTGAGCAGTTCTTTGCTGATACTGGCTGCTCCATTCTTCTTCCCACTGAAGAAGATGATGACGTTATCACTGTCATTGGACCCGCTGACGAGGTTGCTTCTGGTCTTGAGAAGGCCATGGATCTGGCCATGGGCATGCAGATGTCCAACTTGGATATTGCTCGATTCCACCGCAACGCCCCCGGCGGCGCTGCTGCACATGCTAGCAACGTGACTCGATATCTCCGTCAACGCAAGGAAATCGAGCGCCTGGAAAAGATATACAATACTCACATCAACACTCCTTTCTCAGAAGGCGGTGCACTTCCCTGGGAACTTTACTCACGTGAGGGTAAGAACGCCATTCGTGCTCAGGCCGAGATCACTGGCATCGTCAATGCCCAGCCTCCCTCTCGCATGAGCGCTGTCCCCATTGATCCTTTCTTCCACCAGCACCTTCGCAACAACATTTCTCGTCAAGTGAAGAATGACTATGGTGTCCAGGTTGTTGTCCCTGATGCTTCAGAAGGCAATGTTCCTGTCCTCCTGGTCTTTGAAGGCCCTGATCCCGCCAGTGGTCCTTATCAGCTGCCCAGCACTAAACCAACAGATGCCGAGATCCGTGCCTTTAAGCAGGGGCTCGAGGATGCCCAGAAGCACATTCTTGAGCTGATCAACAAGCAGGAAGCCATCACTAGTGCTGAGCTTGATGTACCTGCCAAATACCATGAAAGACTCAGACGATTCATCAAGAAGGAGCAGGAATCTCGAAAGTCGGACCAGATTCCTGTCCGGGTCTCAAAGAACGGAACTCGCATCACCCTTAGAGGACCTGCTTCCGCTGTCGAGTCTCTCGCTTCCAAGTCCAATGCTTTTGTCGAACAAGAGAAGGAGGACGAGAAGGAGCGAGGCTTCACTCTGTCTTTCGATTTCCCTCAGAAGTTTGCCAATCACCTAATTGGTAAGGGTGGCAGCAACATTCGTGAGCTTCGGGACCGTTTCGACGTCGAGATTCAAGTCCAAGACGGCAAGGTTGAGCTCAAGGGACCCAAAGCTAAGGCCGAGACTGCTCGCTCTCACATTCAGAGTCTCGCTCGTACATTGGCAGATGAGACAAGCCACACCCTGAAGATTGATCCCAAGTATCATAGGGAGTTGATTGGGGCTCAGGGAAGCCAGATCAACCGGCTGCAGACCCGTTATAAGGTCCATATTTTCTTCCCTCGATCTGCCAAGTCTGCAGACGATGAGCAGTCGAATGCCGATGCCGAAGAGGGTGCCAAACCTCGTCGACAGCAGGCTCCTGATGAGGTCATCATCCGCGGTCCCAAGAAGGGTGCTGACGAAGCTCGGGATGAGATCTTTTCTCTTCACAAGTATCTTGAAGAGCATTCGGCCACCGCCACTGTTGCCGTGCAGCAGAAGCAAGTCGGATCTCTGATCGGACAGGGTGGTTCCGCTCTAGACGAGCTTCGCCAGGTCACTGGTGCTCGCATTGATGTACCTCAAGACCGAGACACCGACGTTGTCGAGATTCAGATCAAGGGCACCGCTTCACAGGTCGCCAAGGCCAAGAAGGTTCTTGAGGAGAAGCGAGCTGTTTTCGACGATACTGTAGTCCGAACCCTTGATGTTGATAAGAAGTACCACAAGGCTCTCATTGGAGCTGGCGGTAGGTTTATACCTTTTGCGTATATTTACACGATAACTAACTGTTACAGGCTCCAACCTTCGTGACATTGTCGTCAAGGCCGGTGGCTCTGACGACCGACGAGAGCTTGCTCGCACCATTCAGTTCCCCAAGCAGGAGGCTGATGGAAATACTATCAAGATTGAGGGTCGCACTGATGTTGTGAACAAGATTGTTGAGCGTATTCAGGAGATTGTGGGTGAGCGCGAGAGCCAGGTCACAGAGATTGTGGATGTTCCCATTGAGAACCACCGTTCACTCATTGGCCGTGGCGGCGATACAAAGCGCCAGCTCGAGTCCAAGTTCACCGTCTCTATCGACGTTCCCCGCCAAGGCGATGGCAAGACTGGCGTCAAGCTGACAGGCCGCCCCGAGAACGTGGCCAAGGCTAAGGAGCATATCCAAGGGCTTGTTCAGCAGCAACAGGGCGAGACCATCCAGGTCCCTCGCAACCTTCACCACTCCATTTCCAACGGTGGCCAGTTCTTCCGCCAGCTCCGTAACAACTACTCGGTCACTGTTGATCATGCTGGTCAACCTCTGCCTGCTAAGCCCGACTCTTCTACTCGCTCTAACGTCGGAGCACTCCCTCTGATCACTGACGACGACGATGCCACATCCGAGGCACACTCATGGAAGGTTGTCCAGATTGACACTGGTGATGATGGCGATTTCCCTTGGGTTCTGCGCGGCTCATCTGAGAACGTAGATAAGGCCAAAGATGCCATTGCCAAGGCTCTTGAGCAGGCCAAGAAGAATGATGCTACAGGCTATCTGGTTCTCCCAGACCCTCGAACCTACCGGCATGTCATCGGCCCCAACGGCTCTAAGGTGAACTCGATCAGAAAGGAGAGCAATTGCAAGATCCAGGTCCCTCGTGACCAGGCCAAGGACGAAGCCATTGAAATCATTGGAACCAAGGATGGAGTTGAGGTGGCTAAGAATCTGATTCTTGAAGCTGTGCGAGAGGGCAGCAGCAAGGTCCGGGAGTAATGATTGGGTTGATTTAGCCATTCCTGAACAAAGTGCAATGGCATATGGAGTATTCACGGAGAGAATGGATATTCGCTGGGAAAAAGCGTGGTTGCCGATTTAATAACAATCAAGAATAATGATAAGATGCCTTAAATCTTTCTCAGTTTACCTTGGTACTTAACTAGACGTATTGTGAGGATGTAGTGATGTGATGTACTTTAGTCTCTTATTCGTTTTCGGATAGAGCTGCCACGCTCAACGTAGACTGCAGACAGCATGGAAATTACCAGTAAACATTAAGTTATCACGTGAACGTCTTTCCACCCAACGCAACACCACAGCTAACATCTTGACGTCTAACACACCGTCCTTAGCTCTATGTCGCGTTCTGTTAATATTCGCAGGACTGACTTTGCCCACCGCGAATGCCATATTCCAATAATTGAGCTGTATTCTACATAGATGGGTTCACAATTGTCGCCGGCGACAGCCCCCTGGGAGGGAGTCTCAGGACAGGAGCAGCTTTTTGTTCTGATCACAGGTGCCAATAGGTTTGATCAACTGCTCCTTACTATAGGGAGCGACAGCTAATACAACTCAAGTGGTATCGGTCTCAGTATAGGAGAGCGACTGATTGACGAATTCCTCGCTACACGATCTTTGCGCTCCCACCTCATCCTTATCCCCACCACACGATCCAAGTCCAAGTCCCTACAAACGATCCAAACCCTCCGCGACTACGCCAAAAAGGCCGCCCAATCTTCTACAGCACTACGCTCACGGTTCGGCAGTTCATATCGCTGGGAAGACACCGTCGCGCGAGTCCATGTTCTGAGCTTGCAGCTTGACCTCTGTGACTTGCGCGGGGTGTATTCTTTCGCAAATGCCTTGTTACGAGGCCCGGTGAGCAACCCTGAGGGGCTGCAGGGCGAGTATCTACGAAACGTACGCATTCCCAGGCTGGATACTGTTGTATTCAATGCTGCGTATGGTGGATGGTCAGGGGTCAATTATCCCAAAGCTGTATGGACTATCTTGACCCAGGGGTTGGTGCAGTCTGTGACTTGGCCAAACTTCAAGATGGCCCTCCCTACTGCTCTGTTGAACGAAAAGCGCAACTACAACTATGTGAGTCGGAGTCTCAGCATCTTAAGGATTTCACCAATTGACTGAATGTAGCCCAAGGAACCTTTACTAGGCGAGGTCTTTACAGCATGTGTTTTTGGTCATTACATATTGGCTCATGAACTCCTTCCACTCCTTAGCCGGCGATCCGAAACCGAAGCACCCGGCCGTCTTGTCTGGTCTAGTAGCCTTGAAGCCATCGATAACGTTCTCGATATATCCGACTTCCAGTGCTTCAATGGTAAAGGCCCGTACGAATCCGCCAAACGAGTCACCGACATCCTCTCCCTTACTGCAACGCTATCTGCCGCCATGCCATCTTCCAGCCGCTTCTTCACTCCCGACGACCCCAATGAGGCCCGCGATAAACCCGTTCGACCACGCATGTATCTCACCCATCCGGGCATTGTTGCTAGCACCCTATTCCCAGTTCCCTGGTTCCTTATGTGGGCATATGAACTTTCTCTTCTGATCAGTCGCTGGATTGGTTCGCCCTGGCACAACACAGACAGCTATACCGGTGCCAAATCCCCTGTTTGGATTGCGCTCCAAGAGCAATCTGCGCTTGATGAACTAGGTGCCGAGCGCATCAAGTGGGGGAGCAGCTCGAACCGTCACATGCAGGTCGAAGTTAAGAAGACGGAAGTTGAAGGCTGGGGTTGGGAGGGCAAAGTAGAGGATGCGGCGGCGCTCGAAGCCGACACTGCCGTTGGTGTTTTCAAGAAGACCATCGGGCGAAAGAGAGGCGCTAAGGACGTGACCAAGGAAGATATCGTGAGATTCGAGGAACTGGGCGCCGAATGCTGGGAAAGAATGGAGAACATGCGACACGAGTGGGAAACCATTCTTGGGGTTAAAAAGGCGTAGAGGAAAAGATCCCGTCGTGTTTAAAGGATTCAATCGGCGTTTAACTTAAAAAGGAAATGGGTATATTGCGACAATGACAGGCATAGATAATCGCCAACAGGTGACAGTGATATTAGTAGCTCCCATAGTCATAGCTTGGGAAACCATACGTCAGGCCCTTGTAGCATTCAGTTCGACATCCAATCATGCGTTAGTCGTTACCGTCGTGTCCGACCGGTTTTGTTGATCTGAGCGAACACGTCGAAGCATCGTCTTTTCTTTGCGGCCAAAAAGCCCCAGGCACAAAGGGAGGGGCACTACAGCAAGAGCCATGACTGCTTGGAAGACCAGGGCATTCTTCATGTTCTTCGGAGGGTTCGCATCTTTATCTGCCACGAGAGCATCGCTGATGATGATGAAGATGGCGCCGAATAGCTGGCCACCAGCCCACGCCAGAGTTGAAGTAACTTCGGGACTGAGTGGGTGGCTGAGTTCAATAAGAAATTCGAGTGCGACAGGAACCAACGAAAAGGAGGAGGCACCCAGAATGGCGAGGACTACGTAGGGACCAGCAATATCTCTCGTTTCGGGCATCCAGATAAAGGCCAGGTAACTGATGCCAATGAGGGGGACAAGAATCTTGAGAGTCAGGAGGAAACTCTTTGTGCGATCGATGATGGGTGACGAGATAGCGGAGGCGATGAGACCAACAACGATAAGGACGGCACCGCCAATACCAGCCTCATCATCAGAAAAGCCATATGGCGAGAAGATCTGATTGAGGAGTGAAGAGATCGAGTTGAAGAAACCGACGTATATGGAGAAGGGAACAAGGATCAGCCAGATCTCGAGAGAACGACTCAAAACCCCGACGGATTCACGGAGACTGAGTTTAGGGGTCTCAGCTGCCGGACCAACTGGTGAAGGAGGTTCGGCTGGAACGGCGAACGCAGGCACGGAACAAACCGTTGACTAGAACCGTTAGATATGGAGAGCCAGAAATTGGAAGGGCACATACAATGATGGAGATGTAGAGGACCATGTTTGACACGTCGCCAGCTTTTTTAACCATGAGTGGTGTAATTAGTTGTCCAAATGCTGCACCGAACGGGTTGGCCAGACTTGTCAGAGCTGTTGCGGCGACACGTCCGCGGTTAGTGAACCATAAATCCGAGTATCGAGTTGGTGCTGCAAGAATAAAAGGCTGTGCAAATCCAATGATAATCTCTCCGGCCATGGCATAGGCGATATTTCCGCCACTAGACTTGGTAGAACCAGCGTATCGAATCCAATTGCCAATGAGAATGAGAACGGCGGCTGTCATGAAGGCCAGCTTCGGGCCCCGATGGAGGATGGCAATGCTGATCGGAAATACGGCCACAAATGCAAGGAAGAATGCAGTGCTGATCCAGTTAATGGTAGATTCGCGTACATCATAGTACTCGGCAGCCTGTGATGCAACTGGTGCAAAGGTCATCCACTATCGTTCTTCTGTCAGCATATGCATCTTGTTCGATTGATGGCGCGGGAACTCTAAACTTACATCCCACGACACAATGATATTCATTAGTGTAAGCTGAGCGAGGCCAAACCAACGTCGTTTGTAAGTGCGATACTCTGTCGATACTCCTTGGCGAATGCTACCGTCCTCGGCCTCGACATCTCCTTCGCCCTCACCGGTTGCTCTTCGCTCTTGAAGGGTGAAGTCCCTTGAGCCGAGCTTCTGCTTGCGCCAGAAGCGGCCACCAACACCATCGCTACTCATGATGTTGAATGAGCTAGGGAGTTGTCGTGGTCACCTGGGTTCTTGCGTAAGTGATTTCTATCAATACCTGAATATGGAATCGAGAGGTTGAACTAGGGGAAATGCGTTTCTTTCGATTTGCGATGTTGAAACGATGATGCGTGACAGGGACAGGGATACAGCGAGCAATTGAAGTGTCAGTCAGTGCCAGTGCCAGTGTCAGTCTGTTTCAAGCAGAGGTCCAGCGAGCAAGGACGTCCTATGCACTGTCTGACTGCGGTGGCAGATTCATGCAATAGGAGAGTGTGATTCAGCACTGATAGAAATGTAGGCAAAGAATTGAAGAAAGGGAGTTCGGACGGAGAATTAATAACAGCCCCAGCGACGGTGTTTATCACCTCACTTGATTCAAAGTCGCCTCACTGTGATGTCGGTCTCCCTTGATCGAGTCCTCGGATTGTTGGTTCAACCTTGAACTTATTACTCGACGTTTACTGGGATCCTCGCCTCGGCCGGACTTTAGGGGTACTCTGATTGATGGGTCGATCACGGATTGTGGGAGGGTTTCAGCTTGGCGATCGTAGCAGGCCTATAGATGCATTGTAGCTGTTGAGTAATTCGGCGACAAGTGGTGGACGAGCAATGAAGAGATAAAGATCTTAATTGATCTGGGAGAGGGGGGCAACGGTTTAATTGAATCTAATCTACCTTGGAAGGAGGACGCTGAAGTCAACTGCCATTGCCGTCAACCGGAATCTTGCCATCCACATGAGGAAGTCCGTGTGGCACCTTTGCCATCACCTGCCTGCCTTACCTGCACCTTCAGTACTTCACAGACATCTGCATCGAGGACAGCACGCGACGCTAACGCTAACGGCTGAAAGCCAGGCCTTCTGATAGGCCGCTACAGGTTCTGCAGTCCAGGATCAGAAACGCCCTAGCTGTAACACCCATCTCAAACTTCAACCAACTGAGCATAGATTATTTACTAACTTGATGTAGCACAGGCCGGTACCACCTCTGCTCGTGTTGGTGATCTATCTGTAAAGAGGCAATATTTCCTTTTAGTGTCCATATTTAGAGACTATTGATCCTAGTTTTATATGAGATAGAAGTTTTGACGTGCACATCATGCTTCCCGTGGTCTAACAACATACTGAGACTATTCAATTTTATGCATCTATACTCAACCTCTTCGTATCGCCACCTCGAAACCATCCAAACAAGGAATCTCAAAGCGAGCGTAGATAAGATCCAAGCAAGATCCAGGATCAGGTAAAGTTCCAATGCAACCACAATATGCACCCTAACTAACCAAGCCAACCGAACGTTATCACTTTTAACCGAGTTCTGTATGTCTGCGGCGTTGCTACAAGGTATTGGTATTGGCTTTTGAATATCTTGAGGAAAGTTAATTAAGAAGAAGTTTATATATAACATCCCCAGGTTTTAGTAGATTCCTTCTAACCGTTATTGGCCCTGAATGTTAGAAGATTGATTATGGCCGTTGGCAGTAAATCGAAGTTCTCATGATTTACGACTTAAACAAGTGACCTGATTATTATCAAGAAGGCCAGAAACCGTTGTCAACGCATAGAATTAGGAGGACTTTCTCGTAGGCCACTAAACGATGCGGGGTTTCCAACACCTCCAACTTTGTTCCTGGACCCTGTTCCTAGCACACTCTAATCTAATGCCTTAGTAGTTACAACGCTCAAAACGATGAGCCAAAATGTGTCACTCGAACTGTGCCGTGTTCCGATATCCCACCAACTATTCTTTTTCGTTCTGATCGCACCGAGGTGTCACATGTACTATTTAGCAAAGGAAGAAATAGGAGTGAGGGGAGATAGAAGGTTTGGCATTGCAATATACCCATGCATTATCTAAATGGCCAATAGCCTTTACCTTGGCAAGAGAAATATATCGGATATTATTTATAGTAGCACCGGTCTATTGTAAGCATAATGTTTAGATAACATCCTCAGAGTATGTAATAATCACTGCCTGTCTTTTCTTTGCATAGAAGATTTGGGGTTTATGCCAGCGAGAAACTTCCAAGGCTATTTTCACGACGGGAGCATACACATACATCGTCACGGCGAGGCTCTCCGGCATATCGGAGAGAATTTGGCCTAACAATGGTCGCTGATGCTTCTCACCAGACCGGACAATGGCTAGCAGTTAAGCCAAACATGGTGACAAACTAGTTCGTCTTAGTTATCAGATTAGCTGCTGTACGACGTCGACCTTTATGAATGATAATCAGTCCTGGCAGTTGAAAGTGCGCAATCCTTGTTGAGTCAAGTAGGTGCAAAAGTCAATCTCAATGGTCTAGGTAAAGTGTGCAAGAAATCTATTCAGGCGTTTGAGCGTATGGTACAGAGAGCCGTAATCAGATAAATCTCTGGACGACTTGACACCCAACTGACGAGCAATCGTACAAGGAGATAGCCCTCATTAGAGAGCAGGCTTGCTTCGTTCCGGCTCTAGGCATCTTTTCGACGAATATGTAGTCATTCCGTCGTGGTGGGAACCGACAACCCAGTGATACTGATACTTTATTTGAGCTGAGACCAGAGCTTGGGAGCGGCGCAGGCGGTCGCGCAGTGGGCAAGGTGGAAGACTAGGTTAGATGTTGGTTAGCATCTGGTGTAGTAGGTGGGATATTCGGGGTCCTCGGGTCCCATGACGCAGTTGGGGCTGGTAGACATACATTCCTCGACGCAGTCCTCCTTGGCGCCACCCTCGCTCTCCTGCTGTTGAACGCGCTCGACGCACTCATCGAAGTGGTGCTTGGCGGGGGCACATTGGGGAGAGTTCTTGCACTCTGCTGATGCGTTAGTATGTATTGCGGGCTATATCGCGCCCAGGTGTGAAGCGATTGTGAAATCGCTCATGACGTTCTGGACCTGGAATTGGCGTAAGGAATTGACGAACCTTCCTCCAGTGTCTCCTTGGGGTCGACGAGCTCCTCCTCGTCATCCTCGTCCTCGTCCTCCTCTTCCTCGTCCTCAGCCTCCTCCTCGGGCTCCTCCTTGGACTCGTTCTTGGACTCGGTCTCCTCCTGTTTCTTGTCAGTTCCTGATCACCTATTACGCAAGGCATTGTATGCGCTCTCGATCAAGTCCCGCTGTTGTCAATCAATGGCAAGGTCGATGACACATAATGCCTTGCTGGAAAAAATCCCGTACCTGGGGCTCCTCAGCAGGGGCCTCAGCTTCAACAACGCTCCATGGCGTCACAGCCTCGACAATATCGGTGAAGGCGTCCCAGATACCCATTGCGACAGGCGGAAGAATTCACAATGGCGAGCGGTGGTTTCGATTGAGGTGTCGTTCGTCAATTCGTCGTTCTGAACTGTCAGAAGATCGGGTACGGCAAACTCCCGGAAGGTCATGAAATCTTGAGGCATTTTGATTGGCTGTCTAGTGTCACGTGCGTATACCTTCAGATCTTCCACTTTTCCGAGCGGATTTATTATCCGGCCTTAAGCCGCAAAACTTGTTGTTTGAAGTTGGAGTTGTTCTCTACAGATTCAGATTCTCAATATTCACCGAACAGGTATCACGCTCTAATTTCAAATTCAGAAGCGGCTGGAAAGTTAATATTTCGCAATATGGTAATTCTAGCAGACCCCTTGGAACATGAAAACCTGGGGGATAACAAGAGATAGTATAATGAGTTCATGAATGCAGTGCTCAAATCTTGGTATCTGTAACACAACCACAGCCATTGGTGTGGTCCAACGCGGCCGTTAATCATCATTTTCGTATGCTCCCCTATCAATTTCACCTCGAATGTGATCCTCCAATCGAATATTCAACTGCTGCGCCTGAGCCTCGTCATAATCTGGTGGCGGTTCATCTGGTGCCCTCCTACTGGCACCACTCTCTGAGCGATTAGGGCGCACATCCGTCGAATTTGTTGTAGGGGCTGGCTCGGCGGAAGGGGCTTCGTATGCCGGAAGAGGCTCATCAGGGACATCAGCACCGGGGCCCATCTCCCGGCGCATCTCTTGATACTGGTAAAGTCGCTCCCGCAGCCTTATATAGGCTTCGTTGAAATCCATCATGCCTCCATCTGAAAACGTGAACTTGACCTCAAGGCGAGGAATATCTGGAGGAATGCCACCGCCGGATACAGGAACACAATCTGACTTCCACACCCATCCCCACCACATAGATGATGAAGTGGTGGAATCTTGAAACTTCAGGATTGGGGCACTGAAGGATTCAAACTTTGGTTCTTGCGTAGGTTTTAGAGGAAGATACACGATCTGAAGCGTCAGTAGAGTACCTCGAGACAGAATCTGCCAGCAACTTACTCTCTTGTTGGTCAGGAAGAGGGTGCCTTTATCACTTTTCCGTTGAAACGAGGCACATCGTGCTCTCAGCTCCTGGGGCACGGACAGGTCGCATGAGATTCTCGATTCGAGCTTCATCAAGATGCGTTCATTGCCAAGCTTGACGAAGCCGCCCTGATTGAGCATAACCCAGCTATCGGCATTGTCAGGATCGACGGGCCGCGAAGGAGGACGGCTTGTAATAAGATAGTCATGAGGATTGTCCATTATAGGGCGGGGTCCATGACTCCATGGGCCGAAGGTGGCGGGGCAGTCAACGGACGGACTGAGCCGTGGCCGCCGTGACCGGAGGATACGGGGCGGAGGAGACGGCAGAGGGAGACGGGAAGGCGACGGAGGCAGGAAACGGAAACGGAGAGAGGGACGGGAATGCGAAGATGGGTATGGTATGGGTACAAGACAGGGCAGGATACCACGGGAGCGACAATCTCTGGAGACTAAGTGCAGGACTAAACCAGTGACCAAGAGGGCAAGGCTAAGGTTGACAAGACGGGACGGGAAAGATGGAAAGCTCAGAGAAAGAGATTCAAGAAGGAGGTTCGCGAAAGAGGCTTACTTTATCGACATTGTCTCGTACAGGGTTCAAGCGACCCTAGCTCGTGGGCAAATGGCTCCAGGCTCCGTACCGGCAGGTTCAGGACGTGCAGGCAAGTCTAGTAGCTCCGAGATCTTGGAGCGGGTGGCTCTGGGCTGCGGCCGGGTTGGCCTTTGGCCTTGTCTTGCCTTGGGTCCTTGGGGCCTGGTGGTGCTGTAGTGGGGGGTGGGTCGTTTTGGAGTCTGTTCCGTTTTGCGAGCGAGCGAGCGACTTTGTGCTAAGGCCTAAGGGTAGAGGAGGAGAAGCCAAAGTTCCAGGCCAGCCGAGGATGATTGTCAGGGTAGTCGAATAGGATCAAGATGACCCGAGGCCAAGGGACAGGATCGACTAGGGGACGAGACAAGAGATGCTGCAGTGGTAGGAGATCCCAAGCTAAGGAAGCAAGCGACCAAGCCAAGCCAAGGAATGGATAAGGATACTGTAAAGAGGCGAAGAAGCAGAGACAGACAGGCAGAGGAGGCACAGGTACGGCCCGAACAAAAGGCTTGACTGAACTGAGCTGCTAGGCTGACTGACGCTGACTGACTGACTGAATGACTACCTGACTGACTGAATGACTGACTTGGCAGAGCAATCCAGAGAGTGCAGAACAGAACGAAACAGAACAGGTGGCTGGTGGCTGGAAGCGGTGCCGTAATGAGGTGGGGGAGGCGGCGATTTGATCGAATTTGCGGGCAATGGTAGATTTGATTTGCGGACGCTGGGTCAAGGTCACTGGAAAGAGAACGATGTGATTGATGTGTGATGCGTGATGGTGTGATATTGGAGGAAGAATGAAGACCGATGGACAAAGCAAATAAGGCTAGTCCTGAAGCTGTGAGGTACAGTACCTACTACCTACTCTACTACAATAGGTACCACAGGCGGGCAGTTTCGGTGGTGGTGGATGAGGTGTGAAAGGAATTGCTAAGTCAACCCAGGGCCCGAGTTTCAGTGGATTAGTTTAGGTTGGACTTGGAGATGCAAAGATTGGGCACTGCGGATCGTTTTCTCTTGGGCCGAGCCGCGCGGATGATCTGGTCCAAGAACTGCCTGTTCACGTTAATTAGGTGAGCTGAGGTTACCTTGGAGCTACCTATCCTCCTCCAGGTGATATTGAGAGATGGTGATTGGCCAAACCTCATGACAATGTATCGACTTCCCATGTCCCATGCCTGGGTCTGTCAAGGTTGAAACAACCCACCACGTGCTTCTCAATGAACTGAAGCTTCCCTTGTTGTACGTATCGGAGCTGACAATCACCAGAGCAAACTAAGGTACCACCAGTCTACCACGGCCCTGGGAAACATCCTTGGCACGGACGGCCTCTAACGAACCTAACATCCCGTCACAACCACCAAACGGCTTTTTCTGCAACCTGATGTTCCATCTAATTTTCTTCTCTTTCATGGACCCCTGACGTTTGAGCTTCTTTGACCCCCCCTGCTGAGAAAGTTGTGTCCGCCGCAACCCTGAACAAGTCAATTCTCAGGATCGTCTCCCCCCTCTCATATCGTTGCCCTCCAGTATCAGCTATCACTATCAGCCAAGATCTGGCAGCTCAAGTCGATCATCTAGTTGGTGTCTCCTCTCAATGCCAAGCTGGGTTACAGGCAAGGTTATATGCTGTGCCTCGATTGCAAACAGAGCGTTCTGTGCTTCTCAGACCGTCCTTCTACCATAGTCAGCCAAAATCCAAATCCATAGTGAATAATTCCCTCCATGTGGGATGTCACAACGTCAGTTCCATCACCCGACATGCTTGCCCCGTTAGCGAATGCTAGGTAGCAACAACTGGGTCCCATCTCTGCCCGGCCCCAGAACAGCATCCACCAAGCCAACATCATCCTAGCCGTGTCAATCTAACGAGGCGGCTGACGGTGATTGATGTGGAGGCGCATAGCTCCTCGCCCAATTCGACATGATCAAGTGTCTCGACCACAAATCATGATGATGATGATAGTGAGGGGCATCAAGTGTTCCCCTCACACGTTAGGTATAGCCATGATGGTATGCATCTTTTAGCTGCATTCTCAGCAATTGGTGCACTCATTCGTGGTTGTTCTGGTTTATAGGGCAGGGATAATTTGGTTCAAATCACTCATGAACCCTCCTCGTTGCAGATGTCAACACCAATTAACGGTCTCGATCTGTTTCGGGGATCTTATGTGGAGGACATGGCCAGCACATATACTCTTATTCATGCCAAAGAAAGGCTCAGCAGTGCAACTAAACTAACAAGGCTTCCGCCCCAATTAGTCTCCATTATCCGGTTCCGCTTCATAGGTTATCCTACGTGGTAAGTCTAGAAGCAGTCAATAACAGCCGATCTTAGCATGAGGGGATGTCTCATTGCTCATGTGTCTCATTTCTGTTATCTGAACGAGCAGTTTGAGCACAGTTGAGCAAAGGTCTCATTATCTTCAACCCAGCCTTGAAGCACATGCCACGAGTTGATAAACGGACCCTTGGAATGTCCGTGGGTCTGGGGTTGACTTGATAGAACGGACAAGTTGAGCTGTCTACCCCAGCAGCCCAAGCACTTAGCTAGCGTAGCATCTACTTTTGACAGCATCTATTCCATGTGGTAACAGGAATGGATGAGTCCGCTTTAATGCTTGAAATCACGGCTTGTCACGTTAGGAAATTGCAAGCCGCTCTTTAATTCTCCTCGGCTGGTTGCTACATTAGTAGTATATCGTCTTTTTTTCTCTTACATCTTTGGGATTTCCGTTGATATCTGGTGAACCCCACGTATTGCTCACCATGAGAACCGGCTTCATACCAAAATCTACTTTGCAACACCAGCATCTCTGAAACATGATCATGACTCGTTGCCCGAATGAAGTCGGTCGTCTATCGCGGCGATAAAGAATATGTAGGCGTCGGCCATGCTTGGACACCATCTTGATCTTGGCCCTTGCTCATAAGACACGTCACATTTTGGTCCTCGTCACTGGCTGGTTGATACCAGGACGGGAACTGATAGTCACTTCTGCGTCATGTACCAACAAACGAGAGAGAGGGAAAAACTTCCTGCGAATAGTCTAGAAGAGGATCCGAAGGAGAGAAGAGTAAACAAGAGACGTCATGCCAGGGTTGCTCCGCTTGAGCTCCTAATCTACCTCTGTCGCTAGCTCACAGGTGCAGTCGCAAATAAAACGCCCGGTTCCTCGTCAACTTTGAATTCCCGTCCAGGGCCAGATCCTTCAAGTTGAATGATTGGCCTCGGCCAAGCTCTCCCTGGCCATCCCCCACCTAGTTCGTGCATCCGAAGCATGTGCTGGTAATGCTTCTGATTGGACTGTACGTCCCGGTTGATGGGAGGCTCCGGAGTCATGGAGCTCCAAGTTCCACTGCGACCTGAACTTCCTGCGATTACCGGCAGGCTCTAACCCGGGGGCTATAACGCACTTACAACGTCAAAGAGGCTTTTAATCTTCGAAACTGCAACTATTTGATAGTCCTTGCTCACCGACTCGCCGTATTCGCTAAAAACTTGTCGCCCTTGGACGCTATCAGCATGAGTTACCACGCTGAGGACTTGGTAAAGCTGCAGCAGTATTCCGCTTGTGATATCTCGGACGCACTCCTCAAGTTGAAGGTTCCCGGCGCCGGCTTTGTTGCCGATCTGAACCTGTACAGCTCTCCTGAGGGTGATGCAACGTCGGTTACTGTTGCTCCAGTTTCAACAGTTCTCTTCGCCTCCAAGGGACAGGATCTCCCAGAAATACAAAAGAACATCCCAGAGGGAACCCATTGGGCCGATCTGACAGAACCAGGGACCATTGTGGTTCTTAAACAGCCCGACGGTCAAAAGAATGCTGTTTGTGGTGGGATCATGGCGGTTCGCATGAAAGTGCGCCAAGCCAAGGGCATCGTTGTAGCTGGGCGAGCCAGAGATATAGCGGAATTAAAGAGTACTTCCTTGCCGGTGAGTGCCATCTACCCTGCTTCTGGGAACAAGCTGAACTCGGGTGTGCAATGCAGATTTGGGCTCGAGGATTGTCCACCGTTGGGGTCGGTGGAGGGAGCGTGCCCTGGGCGATCCAGGTACCTCTCGACATTGATGGAACCCTCGTCTCTCCTGGCGACCTTGCATTTAGCGATCCAATCAACGGGGTGGTGGTCATTCCTCAGAACAAGGTTTCTGAGGTCCTCGAATTGCTGCCCAAGCTGGCGGCGGCTGATGAAAGGGTTAAGGAAGATGTGCTCAAAGGTGCAACGGTTTTTGAGTCCTTCAAGCTTCATCGAAGCAATCTTTGAACAAGCTCCGTCATAGGGGATAAAGAATACAAGACTACTACCACAGCGTACGGTGGCTGGCTGACCCTGAGCGTCACATAAGCTGTACATCACAGGACCACGTGAGATCTACAAGGAGTTTGTATCAAGTAACCCGAAGCACGGATGGGTCAACAATTCAATTTTTGTGTCATCAGTTCATTAACATGCCATCATCAAAGTAGGATCTCTACCATGACTTCCGAACAACCAACAATCAACCTTAGCTCCAGACCAACAAGGAAATACATGCAAGAAACAAATGCTGGCACTTCTAGATTTGCCATTTCATCACAGCCACATGTCCTTCTCCTTACTCGGAGTGGATGGCTTATCCAACCCAAAATCGAGCTTCGGTATCTCGAGCTTTGGCGCCGCCTCGACCGGTTTCTTCTGACCACCTCCAGTTTTCTTTGGTGAAGCCCGAGCGTCAGGGGGCGGCCCGTATCGCACATCCTTGACATCCCAGCCATCCTCGACCGCCGCTCCGACCCAAGTCCGAAGCCCGTCGTGGACACTTCCATAGAACTTCTCTTTACAGAGTCGTAGACTACCACCAAGGCATCGCTCCCATCCCGAAATTCGGAACTGTGCGCGGAGAGCGTTGCGCTCCTCTTGTGTCGGTGTGCAGGCCAAGATGGCGTTCATGAGGTCGAGATGAGAAGCCAGGTAGTTGGTCGCATCCCATTCGACTCCGCCCACATAGGGTGCTGCTGGGACCGGGGGGCGCTCTTGAGGGAAATGTCGAAGCATGTAACTGTACTGACCAGGGGCAGGGTCACACGTCGAGGGGCGGTCCGAAGGAAGGGATACAACGTTGACGTTGTGAAGGAAGATCCAGAACACTTCCTTAGTGACGCTAACAACCTCCTTGTTCCAAACGCGGTATGGCCTTTCTTGTCTCATCTCTAGGACAAATGGCAATGGGCGCTGATCCTCCTTTGGTTCAGGGTCTCTGAGGTGTGCGAGAATACTCTGGGCTCGTGTGACCCGCTCGGCTGGTGCAGCGGACTCAACATACGTGAACAAGACGGATGTTATGATGTTGCGAGTGGTGAACTCGCTGGGACCCTTCTTCTCTGGGTCGAAGAGCATATGCAAGAGCTTGGGAAATAGATCGCTCTGGATCGTGTGAAGATATTGCATGGCGCGAGCTGTCGTCGACAGTGCCTTGAGACAGAGAAGGTTCTCGTGAAGCAGTGCATCTTCATGTTCCTCCCTATTAATTGTCAGTCACGCTTGTGGGATCACGTCTAGAATTTGACTCACCTCCATTCAACCTCCATGATGCGGTTGAGCAGACCTACAATCTCCTTCATACCGCCTTGCTGGATGAAGTCTTCGATCCATGCCACTGTCTCGTTCCTGAGAAGCAGTCGTAGCTTGTGAACTTTGCCGACCTCGACAAGTTCTGGTTTTTGAACCTTTCTGAGATACGCCACGTAATCGCCCGGGCCTTGGTTGAGCTTAATCTTGGACAGAATTCCAGAGTTGGAAACGGAGCCGCTTGATCCAGGAGGCCCTTCGCTGACTACGCTGTCGGTGGACTTGCTTCTAAAGTGACGGCCCAACGTCCCGTCGCCCTTTGACTTTTTGATAGGGGAGCTTGGCTCCTTTGGTTCCTTTCTTCCTCGTGAGAGAGTAAAACTCTTGCCCCGTGATCGCTTCTGCTTCTCTTCATTTTGTGTGCCGGGTTCCATGACCAGGCCGCTGTTGGCGCTATCTGTTGAGCAGGATCTCTCTGTCCGAGAAGCCTGTGATTCGGCCCAGTCCTGGCGGATAAACTCCATCTTGATGGTGTCGCTCAAGTTCCTCATCTTGTACCTCTGGTTCTCTGGAATGTTTCGTCGATCCAGCATAGCTTCCAGGTGTTTATCAATATCCTTAGGGTCAAGTACTGCCCCGGTCGGCTCAGGTACAACTGATGTTGACTTGGATCGGCTGTGGTTGAATGTAGTAAAGACGCTCAAGACCTTACCTCGGCCGCTCTTACTTTTAGTCTCAGTCGAGTCTTTTGATCCCTTTCGGGAATCGTTTGAAGTGCGTGCCTTGGTCGGGGAAGGAGGTGGTTCCATTCTTCCCAGCATGGGATGATATGATTTCGGTCGCTCTTTGACGGCGACTCGACTGCCGTTATAAAGATCCTGAGCACTGGGTGCCCGTGCTTCATCCATACTACGGCGTGTGCTTTGGGCTGGTTCGATGTTCGGTCGAGAGGCAAACTGAGAGTAAATGGGTGTTGGCGCAGGGTCCGCTACCGGTTCTTCTGGAGTTCTGTTTTCCTTGTCCTTGGATGAATTGACACTGTCGTCAGATCCGAACCTGCCCAAGTTTCGCAGCGTCTTGGGCTTGAGCAGACCAGCCAGGTTAGTTGTTGACTTTGGCCGTTTCGGTTTGGTGGGAGAGGGATCGCGAGATTTTGAGCCCTTGGCTTCTTTGCCGGGTGCTGTTATGATGGTGAAGTTGCCAAAGCTGCTCTTGGTCGGGGACTGTGATCGGCCTCGGTCCTGTCGCCTTGAGAAGCGTCCGGAAGACTCTTGCTGGTTGTATTGCAGCTCCACCAAAGCCCCTGGGTTGGAGTAGTTCTCAAAGGCCATGATCTTGGGCTGTATGGGAGAGACAGGACCGTCGAAGGGGGCCTGGAATGAATGGGTATCGGTGGAGGCTTGACGACGATGCATGAAGCCCTCGAGGATGGAGGACTTGGGCCGTGGTCGTCGACCGGCGTCGAAGCTGTTCACGTCGTTGGTATTCATGGTGTATCCGTGGTTATATGAGAGCAGCTAAGTAGCTTTCGCCCAGGGCGTCACAATGATGCCTGTAGAAATGAAGATGTAAAAAAGCTGATAATTAACAAAAACCAAGTCTCACGCCAACTGTTGAGAATAAGAAGCCAACCAAGACTGCGAATTAGGCTACGCCATTGCAGAAAGAATAAAAGTAAGGTAAAGTTGAGAAGACAAGCTGAAGCTGGAGCTGGAGCTAGCAAGAAAGTAGGTCGCTTAGGTAGGCAGAGCCAAGGCACTATTAGACAAGCCGTTGACTGTTTATTGGGAAACGGCGTTGACCGGGTGACGGGGCCCTATCTTATCGCGCCAGTGACGATGAACGATGATGATGCACGATGGCAAAACAGGTCATACAAGACTATATCTGCTTGCTTACAGTAATAATAACAATGATGAGTCAATTGTTTTATTCCCTTCTCCGTTCCGCCGACCTTTGAAGCTGGAAAGGCGATTCGTGATCGAGTGCTGCTGTCGCTTACAGCGTTGATTAGCCAAGCAGCAATTTCATTAGCTCAGGCTTTACAGCTTGGAAGATCCATATTCAATAAGTCGAAATGAATTTAAATCATGACCAATACTTTAGTAGGTAGTTCTCATTTCGCTCCAATACTATGTAGACACTTTAATCAAACACGTCTGTCGGTGTATTCTCTACCACACTGATATCATGAGTTCTATCGAGGCCGAGGCCTCGCCATGACTGCTCAAACCATCAGCCGGGAACATCCTTGTTTGTTGTTTAGCTTGTATGAATCCGCGGGCTACATAAGCAACCATAACATCCTTCTCGCGTTGGTATTGTATCTATGGTCATGAGCAAGGGTATGTCATCATGGCCTCTTCTCAATGGCTCCTCAATAGTATCGTTCTGGTTTAAGAGGTAATATCTGTTCATATAATAGGTATCCAATATTTGGTATCCATAGCACGAGAAGAAGGACGTTAGTGGGTTTGTGCCGGGATCAAC